>PVKU01006531.1:0-82407 GCA_004027475.1 Anoura caudifer
GGCTGGGAATGGAACCTGCAGCACTTTGGTTAGCAGGCTGGCACACAATCCACTGAGCCACACCAGCCAGGGCTGCACACTTTTTAGTTGGGTTGTTTCTTATTTCACTGTTGCATTTTAAGAAATCTTTGTATACTTTAGAGACTAGTTCTGTAGCAAATATATGTTTTACATGGATTTTCTTAAAATCTAGCTTGTCTTTTCATTCTCTAAATAGTGTCTTTCATAGAGCAGAAGTTTTTGATTTCAAATAAATCCAACTTACCATTTTTTCCTTCTGTGGATCATGCACCATTTTGCAGAACTCAGTGATTTTTAGGAATTCATAGAGTGTGTAATAGCCACTGACCATATTTATCCTTTTCAACCATTCATTTACTTAACCAGATAATTTCATTTTCAGTCAAGTTTCCAAAATAATTGGTAGAGATATTCAGTAGCATAACTCATGGTGAAAAATTGGAAACCTAATGTCAAACAGTTCAAAATGGATAAGTAACACAAGAGAATATTAATAACATGAAATATATGTGAATAGTGCGCTAAAGATTGCTAGCATGTCAACATCCTTTACATATAAAAATAAGTTCATGGAAATGTTAAGCAAAGAAAGTAGCATATAAAATATCATTATGAATTTATTTCAACTAAAAATTATGTAATTTGATAAAAAAAATTTAAAATTCATAACACATACTAGTTAGAATAAGTAGCACTAATTGCTGTAAAACAAATCCCACAACTTCACGGTAAAAGTTTATTTTTTCATTCATGTGAAGTTGAATACAAATGTTTCAATTAAGAATCAGCCAAGGGACAAGCTTTTCCCATGTGTGGCTCTCCCATCCACTGGGTGGTGGAGTCTTTGGCCACCTCCTCCTGCCGCACTTGGCTGGGAGAGGGACCAGAGTCTGAGGGAAGTTTTATGGGTCAGGTTCGGAAGGCCGAACTCACTTGCACCTAAGTGGCCACACCTACCTTCAGGGCAAGCTGAGGTAAATGGTCTAGCTGAGTGCCAAGGAGACAGAGGAATGCTGTTGTGCCCACGTGGCACTCTCTGCACTTGACAAAATGAGACTGGTTTTCTTAGGCTCCTTTCTCCTTTCAATTGTGCTTAAGCTGTAATAATACATAAGTATCCCCTATTATCTCACTCTATTTTTTTCCCCTGAGACCTGAGTATGAGAGTTTAGCTACCACTTATCCTAGTCTATTAGGTTTCTGTGTTCAGATAGGAAGGTTTTTGATAGCTAGAATTTATTCTTTCTTTTAAAAAAGAACATTGAAATTTGCAGCCTCTCTGAGCTCATACCGTATCCTTCATTCCAGACACCTCCTAAATCAACTCAGAGTATTGCCTGTCCTATTTAAAATTTTTACAGCAAGTTACACATCTTGCCAAAGAAACAATGTATAACAATCCTTTCTGTAAGCGATGCCTCCTTCCTAACCTAAATCTTTTTGGTTTTTTAAGATAAAGCAAAATGTCAAGATTTGTTTTCTACGTAGCACCAAATAACCCTACTTAAATCTTTTAACCTGTACATTAATAACTAACATTTGGTTATGCATTGGTAGCATTCATTAGTGTCAATTCTTATAGAAACATTTTTATATTAACATAGATATTTCATATCAGAATCTGTAAACATGCTATATTTTGATGGTGAAACATCTTTATCATAATAATCCATTCTAAAATGTCTTTTTCCATTTTAATGATCACCTGAACATTGTTCTCCAGTTATCATCTCATTTCAACAAAACTTTTATAAAGCATTTGGGAATTTTATAGAGTAAATTAATTATCATTATCTTTTTATAGATTTTTCCTGTTTTATTCCACCAAATTTGTTCACAAATCTGTACTCAAACAAAACCTATTCAGCACTATCATGAAGATGTAGCCAAAGAAGGGTCTACCAAATTTTAATGAAGATTAGATTAAATAACATTTTTGTTCAGTATACTCTCCTCAGAAATAAACCAGTGTTTTGAAATAAGCCAGCGTTCCCCGCAGTTTTTCTGAAATGGGTGACACTGCGCTTTCTGGCAGCCGTCTGTGCATTTCAGGGCGGAGGCTGCTAGACCAGAAGCCCCGCCGGCCTGGCTCGGGGTAAACGTGCGCCTGTAAAACTGCTTAAATTAAGTACCAAAACAGAGCAAAACACAACCTGATCTGTTTTGGTTGAGAACAACAGAAGTCCAAAAAAAAGATCTGCAATTCCTGGAACTTTGGAAAGGCTGACATGCTTTCTTCACGTACTTTTTCACCCAAGTTGCTTCCATCTGAAAAACTAAGAAAACACTACGTGTTGCATTCTTTTCAATGATTCTATAAACCTTAGGTTCCCCATCATATCATAAGGGTGTACACTATAGAGTAAATAAAGCCTGTAAAAAGGAGACCACCACCACACAAAACATCTGTCCAAGGCCCAAGGCCATGGCTTCAAACGGTATCATTTCTTTTCCTGCTGCTCGGCCACTCCAGCAACCGCTGCACCATATTTGTGATGTCTGAAGGTGAAGAGGTCAGTAGTTCAGCGGGGCCATGAGCCAGGAAAGAGGACACCAGTACCCACAGAAACACACCATTCCCCATCTCTCAGAAGGAGCAGAGGGAAGAGGAGTCGGGCCACAGGGTTCCACTGCCCACTTGTGACTTGAGCTTCAGGCTGAGGATCTGACCCAGGATCTCTACCGACCCCCCAACCCCCACGCCAATGCCCAGACCCCACCGCTGCTGCCCTCCCCTCCTGCACCACCACCCTGCAGTCATTCACCACAGCAAGATGCACGAGGGACAGCACCCGCCCAATGTGTCTGTCACCTGCCTCCCTGTCACTCACAGCCGGTTCCTTTCCTTCCCTCCACCTCCTCCGCCTCACCTTCTGCCTGGGCCTTCTTCCTATTACTGTCTTTAAAAAATTGTTTTATGTACTTGCTTCCTGTTTCTTCCAGATTTTTACTGTTGTCAATTTGTATAAAATGTTTCATATAATCTCCTGACGTGTATTTACATTTCATTTATGCGTAACATAAAACAGTATTTTTATGTTTACTATATTTAAGCTCTGTCATTGTGAGTGTCTTCCTTCATTTTTCCTACTGAGGTGGTTATTATATTTTGTTAATATATATTTTATGCTCCAAGATAAATCACTACTTATTTATGCAAGACTTTTATTACTAAATTATTACATTTATTTCTCCATTTTCTAATGCATGTCATTAATTTTAGTATGCAATTGATTTTTGGAAGATTACATTAAAATCTTGCAAATTTGTGAACTTCTGGTTTTTTGGTTGGTGTCCTGGATTTTCTGTATAATCACACAAGTAGGAAAAGTTGGCTTTCTAACAAGATATCCAGAGGCTTTATCTGAGGCTCCCCTTCAACTACCTTATTGCACAGTGCTTTTAATGTTTTAATTATACAAAGTTTAATTTATATCCACTCTTAGTCTTCTAGTTAAATAGATTAATTAAAAACAAAACTGTTTATGAAATTAACTGAATTAAAGAAACTATGACAGATTGAAAATTATGTTACTGAAGTAATTGGATTTGAAATTTGATTTTTATATATGAAACAAATTAACAATCGATATCCTCAGTGAATGTATTAAATGTAACATAATAAATTTTATAAATGCACTCTTTGTATAACATTACATTTTACTATAATGGCAAAGACTATTACTAAAACAAATTCTGAAGGGAGAGTTGCTGTCAGTTACTAGATCAGCAACTGTTTTGAATGTTTTAATATCGCCACCTACTGGAGGATTAAAATCAGAATCCTCATCAATAGCAATGTTGGTTGCATTTAGACATTTCTAGGTTCATAATATTTTTAAAGTGTTAGGGCCCTAAACTTTTTCTTTATAAACATGAGAAAATATATGCAGAAAGACTAAATGGTTCAATGATTTGCCCCAAATCACATCATCAAGGGTGTGAACTTTTGGCCTCTTTGGGCCACACTGGAAGAAGAGTTATCTTGGGCCCCACATTAACTACATTGTGACACATAATCACAAAAAATATCATAATGTTTTAAGTAAATTTACAATTTTGTGTTGGGTCCCATTCATAGCCATCCTGCAGCCCGCGGGCTGCAGCTTGGACACCCCTGTTCTTAAAGACCCATGATATAGAAGCCTATACTCCAGGCCTGCTGGTTTTCACTCCCAGCGTCTGTGGGCTGCAACTGCCCTTGGAGAGTGGCAGACACCATGTTCATTGTCAGTGTTGGTTATGGTATTGGATAAAACACTCTTAACGTGCAGGCAAGGTTGGTTTTCCTACCAAAATTACTGATCATAATTTCCCATTTTTTACTGCCTCATGGAATAGTTACGAGTTAAATTGCTATTAAGTTTTTATGCCTTATCTTACAGATGACCATTAAAATTATTTAGTATGAGCAATCTAGTTTCTCATACCTCCTGTTTATTTTCTCACCCATAAAGAAGATAGCATTTTCCAACTCTCTGACTGACAATTTAAAAGGCTATTGGAAATTGTGTAGGAAAACAGGCTACCTCCTAAACTGCAAGTTAGAGAATATTGGTGCTAAAGTATGCTAATAATTTCAGAGGATGTATCAAAAATTTAAATCACATGGCCTTTGACACCACAATTCCACTTTTAGGAATTTATTCTGCTAATATTAATTATAACATTATTGGTGATAGGAAAAATAAAACAAATCTGACAATCTAACTATTATTAATAGGAAACTGATAAAATAAATCACAGGCCATCAATATACCCATACTATATGGAATACTTGCAGCAATTTTTCAAAATGACGTAGTACTATGAATACTTGTAAGAAGAGTAAACTGTGTCTTTAAAGAAAAAAGCCAGTTTTTACATTATATATGTACTATTACTCCACTTATCTAAAGCTATATAATTTTACGTTTTACAATAAATGTATATTAAAATGTGGTTTTACATATTTATCACACAGTTACAGTTACATACAGTATAAATGTGTGATTACATACGTGTATACACATACACAAAAATGCATGTGTTTATGCACGGAAAGGTCTCTCAGGCATGTCACACCTTTTCAAGTTACGGTTCACAGCAAAAACATTGCCATGTAGTCTGTGGTGAACTGGCAGGGATTTGGGAGTATCTATGGGCAAATTGGTACCAAAAAACATCATTTTTTTCTATGTTTCAAAACTAATTAAAATCTATACAGTATTTGGAAAGATATTAAATATTAAACTTCAGCTTCAAAATTTGCTTTCAAATATTTAATGTATTTGTAAGTTTGCTGCAACTAATATAATTTTAATACATATGTAATTTTACACTTGAAATGGCTGTATGTAATTCCTAATCAAGATATTTTAAAAATGATTTAATCTAATTCTTGATGGCCACCATTGATGAAAAAACTTATTGCACTAACATTCATCAAAAACTTTTACAACCCTGTAAAGACTGACACATAGTTGACAACCTATCTTTAAAGGAATCGCTTTTTCTTTTCTTTCATTGATAACTGTAATGTTAAAATTGTTTTGACAATGTGAATGGATTCCCAAGTTAATTTGACATTTCCATACCATTTATTTCACAGCCTAAATAACCTCTAATTTGTAAAAGTGCATGTGTCTTGTTAAAACAGTCGCCTTCAATGTGGTCTGGATGCCCCGAAAAGGGTGCGTCAGCCCCAAGTAGACAGAATTATATATTTGATGTATTAGGTTGAATAGTGTCCTCCTAAAATTTATGTCCACCTAGAACATGAGAAGGTGACTTTACCTGAAGTAACATTCTATGGAGATATAAGGTTCAAGATCAGATCATCCTGGATTAGGATGGGACCAAAGTCCAACTGAGTTTCCTTCAAAGAGACGGAAAAGGAGAAGACACAGGGACACAGAGAAGAATGTGATGTGAATGTAGAGGCAGTAGTTGAAGTTAGGCATCTATAAACCAAGAGATGCCAAGGATTGAGGGCCACCACCTGTAGCTCTGAGGAAGGCAGGGAATGTATTCTCCCTCAGAGCTGCCAGAAAGAACCACCCTGGCAATACATGGATTTCAGACTTCTGGCCTCCAGAAATGTGAGAGAATAAAATACTATTTTAAGCCACCTAGTTTGCAATGATTTGTCATGGCAGCCCTGGAACACTAAGATACGCAGATGCCACTTGCATCCAGGATACAACTTCTCAGGACCTGGACGCTGCCCATACATTCTGCAATCAGGGAATGGTGGAGGGAAATGGACATCTGAGGGCTGGACTTCCCCAGGGTCAGCTGTGGCTCTGGATTACAGAGTTCCCTTTCCTTGAGGTAAACCAAGATTTTATTTTCAAGATGGAAAGTCCATTAGACTGAGCTGTGACTTTACCCAGCACTCCACAGGTCTGTTCCAGTCTATCATCTTCTGATACAAATAATTAAGAAAACAATTTATGAATGTAACACTTAGAGGACAATTAAGGAAAACAAGACTTTTATTCAATCCTGTTACAGTGTGATAAAACGTGCTAAAATGGAAAATGAAGGAGACAATCAGAACCTTTCAGAGAAACCAGCATTGTCAACAAAAGAAAACTGGAATTTCACAAAAGTTTAAACACATAGATAGTGAACTTGACAAAAGGACATATTTGGAAAATTACCTTCAAGAATGCAGCATGGATGGAACTGGAGAAAATTATGCTAAGTGAAATAGGCCAGTTGGTGAAAAAGAAATACCATATGATCTCACCTATAAGAGGAATCTAATGAACAAAATAAACTAACAAGCAAAATAGAACCACAGGCATGGAAACATGGAGCAGACTGACGGTGACAAGAGGGGAGGGCGGAGGGGTAATGATGGAAAGAAGGAGAAGGGACTAGACAAAGAACAGGTATGAATGACCCATGGACATGGACAACGGTGTGGGGATTGACTATAGGAGTGGAGGGTGGGCTAGGGGCAGGAGGACATAGGGGAAAAATTGGGACAACCATAATATAATAACAATAACATTAAAAAAAAAAAACTATCATTGCATTTGAATTCAGTCACTTGATACTGGATCCTGAAGGTGGTCTCCAAAATGATTTTGTAAATGAGAATCTTCCCAAATGAAGATTAAAAGAAAAAGTAAAATGGTGAAGTAGGAAGAGGGGAAAAAAGACCTTCAGAGGCTAGTTAAAATGTAGAGCTCAAAGAACGGCCTGCTTCAGCTACACTCGTTTCAAAGCCATGAAGCGACCGTGGCCAGCTGTCACTTGGGAAGGCACATGTCATGTCCGAAGAGAACAAGAAACCCTTACTCAGTAGATGTGCCACTGCTGGTTACTAGATGGATTTGCTCCGCGATAACAGAAATGAGGAAGAATTTATAAGTACTTCATCAGTAATTTTTTATCCAGAGTATACGACAAGTTTAAAGGAAGGTATAAACCATTAGGGCTTAGAGGAAGGTATCCTTGTGAACATCAAATTTAGAGCACTCTGTTATACAAATATAAACAAAGTTCTAAAGTGAAAATATGGTATTTTGGGTAAATTTGTCAAAGAAAATTTGACAGTGAAGACATGTGACAAAAATAACTGGTGTTAAAAATATTTTGGATAATTCTGGAAGTGGGTTTTTAATATGTTATTTTGTTCATCATGGTAAAAAGTTATGTCAAATCTTACAAAATACTCCAGTCTAGTGAATGTCAAAACCAAAATTGGTCTGAAAATGCCTGCATCTCTCTTAAATTTATGACCCTTGTTTCCATGTATCTACCACATAGCTCCATGTGGATGATCTAGCAGGTAATTAAACTTGTATGTCCAAAATTTTTAAATAAAAATATACACGGAGACAAAAATGCAGGGCCACTGTACAAGCCACAAGCCTTTGCTCACTTCCGGCCTCTAAGCTGCTTCCTGTGTCCTGCTTCAGACCTCACAGCAGTCAGGCATCCTGAAAAAAGTGACAATTTGGGAGTCCTGGCTGCCCCTTGGGCTGAGGGAGCAGTAGCCTGAGCCACATCTGCAGGCTCTTCTGGGAAGCTCAGCAGTTAAGCTCAGGAGTGTGCACATGGTGTGCCCTGCATGGGAAAAGAGAGTTTTCATCTTTGCTTTATACCCTGGTTGAATGATTTTTATCCATCTTTGTGTATTTCATAGTTGTTTTTAAACTAGTTTACACAGAATATTAAAAAATAGATACACCAAATAGGAGAACGTTTTCACAGGGGAAAACACTCTCCCCTTCCTCTGTCTTCTCATGTCCCAGGGACTTCCTGGAGGTCCTGAAGCCTGCGCAGCACCCCGGAGTTTCCTGCTCTCTGCCCCCTCTGACATCTGCTCAGGACCCAGCTGTGTTGCAGGAGATTGGAAGGACAGGACGTGCTATGTTAACGCAGTGTCTGAAAACAAGCACCAGCATCTGTAGCCAGTGACTTCTTGTCAAACTTGCCTCTCCCACATCACCAGTGGGGTAACATGGCCACATATTCACCTGCTCTGAGCATGTGTGTTAGCGTGTGCATGTGTTCGTGTGGATGATAATGCCCACCTGCTGAGACTGGAAGGATTCCATGCAGAGAGGCCTGACACAAAGTTAATGGGGGCAGGCAGCGACAGGCGTCAGAAATCCAGGAGGGGCTCACACATCACCTCTGCTTTTATCTGGAGGTCTGTTTCCTTCAGCTATTTCTCTCTTCCTAAGAGTTCTTTGTGACTCTTGCCTCTATGGCTGCCCATGGTTTGCATGTTTCCATTCCAGCTCCTGGAGCAGCCTAACCAAGTCTGAGCCTCATCTCCATGTTCCAGGAGGAAACAAGACTGGCCAAGCCACAGTGACAACTGCCAATCCATTTATCCATGTTCAAGGGTCAGGACAACACAAGTGGCTGCCAGGACTCATCTCTGTGGATGGGGTGCAATCATAACTAGGGGACACCCAAAACCTTAGCTCTGTCACCCACCTTCTGTGCTGTTTGAGTCTTCTCACATCTTCTTTTCCCTCAACTATTAAATGAAAGAAAGGAGTTATGATTGCTGAAGTTCCTTTGAGTTCTAAAACCCGATGGTCCAGTGATTCAAATGGAAGGAATTTTAGGAAGCATGACCGATTAGTAGAGGTTGGGAGTAGGGAGAATAGAGACTGTCAATCCCCAGCCTTCCTTGGATGATAATCTAGCCACTCTGTTCCATCTGTGAGTAAAGTCAGTCTCCCTTTCTTTAAGATACACTGAAGCACATTTGCTAAGGGTCCAAGCTGTCTTAAGATGCAGACAGATACATATAGCAGATCTTCAGATAACATCATTTCATTGAATGTTGTGTTATAATGTGTATGAGATATAATAGGAACTAATCTTGTGTTTATTTCCATTGGCTTATGGTACAATTCATTTTGCTATACATCATTTCAAGAATAGTCATAGAACCTAGCCACAATGTGAAGTGAAGACTCACTGTATTTTTAAGGCCTTTGGTGCTTTAATGGCTGGGGTCCATGTCAATCAACCTAATATCCATGCTGCACTTAAAACTGGGCTTGATATAGAGGTTCAAAAGGAATATAATGTTTAGAATATAAAAATATTTACAGTGTCACTTCTTTAACAATACTTATATCCCTAAAATGTACACAAACTTTTATAATTATAATATAAATAAATATTCAATAGAATTGTTTTATTTATAAGACCTACTAAAAAACCCACAACCTTTTGGAAAGTAAACAAAAGCTCCTGAAATAAAAGCAATTATTCCTTATTCATTTCTCCTGTTTATGTGGACTTTGGTACTTAAACATTCCTAAAGTGAAGGAACCCTTAGAATTTGTTTTCTGGCACAAATTTTTGTCTGTTTATTTTCAGGACTTTATTGAGGGGTAATTAACAAACAAAATTGTAAGATATTTAAAGTGTATGTGATGATTTGATATATATTTATGTTTATATAGTCTACCTGCAGAAAGCCCATTGTTAATATAACAAGAATGATTTGTTCAACATGGATATAACCTGGGAACCAAGGAGAGTGGATGGAATGCACGTGCATGAACAATGACGACCTCACTGTACTAGTCAGTGGAGGCAGTAGGACTGTTTAATGAGCATGTGTACTGCGAATGTGTCATCACATTCAAAGTGACTGAGAAGTAGAGCAATGAATCTGCACCAAATTTTGTATTAAGCTTGAACATTCCTCCATGGAAACTATTTGGATGATTCAGAAGTCCACACATATGGGTAACTGGTGATTGGCAGCTTCATCACAACAATGCACCCACTTACGTATCACATCTTGTACAGAGTTTTTTGGCAAAATATCAAATCATCCAGGTGACTCAGCTCCCTCAGCTACAGCCCAGATTTGGTGCCCTGTGACTCTTGGCTTTTCCCAAAACTAAAATCACTGTTGAAAGGGAAGAAATTTCAGACTGTCAATGAGATTCAGGAAAATATGATGGAGCAGTTGATGGCAATTGGGAGAACTGTGTGAGGTCCCAAGGTGACTACTTTGAAGGGGACTAAGGTGCCGTTGTCCTATGTACAATGTTTCTTGTATCTTGCAGCTTCTTCAGTAAATGTCTCTATTTTTTAAAAAGATCTTATTTATTTATTTATTTTTAGAGAGGGGAAGGGAGGGAGAGAGACAAACATTAATGTGTGGTTGCCTTTTGTGCACCCCGCACTGGGTACCTGGACCACAACCCAGGCATGTGCCCTGACTGGGAATCAAACCAGTGACTCTTTGTTTGCAGGCTGGCACTCAATCCACTGAGCCACACCAGCCAGGGCTCTATTTTTCATATTACATAGCTGGATACCTTCTGGAAAGACCATATGTGTGTGTGTGTGAGCATACATAGAGAGTAAAAAAATTCCCACAGTGAAGTTAACATATCCATGATCTCACATATTTACTTGTTTTCTTGGAGAGAACACTTAAGATCTACTCTCTTAGAAAATTTCAATTATACAATATGTATTACAACTGTATTCATCATGTTGTTCATTAGATACTCAATCCTCATTCATCTCACAATCGAAAGTGGGCGCCCCTTTGTCACCTCCCCGTTTCCCTTGCCCCCAGCATCTGGCCACTGCCATCAACTCTGTTTCTATGAATTCTACTTCTTTTTAAAAAAATTTCTGCATATAAATGATACCAAGCAGTATTTGTCTTTTAAATTTCTCTGGCATATTTCATTTAGCTTAACGGCCTTAATTAATTATTAAACCTGGGTTCCCTAGGTGACATCTCATTGTAGTCAGTGATGCTCTTTGAACATCTTGACTTGTGCCCGGGCAACAACAATGGAAATACCCATTACTGCTGCTTTGCACAGCCCTAAATGCATCCACTTACTTTTGCTATATTTACTTATTTAATAGGCAAGCTCCTTTAATCCCTCTGTCTAAGCTGTTACTCCCAGGAGCAGACACTGTTTATATAGCTGTGCTTAGTCTGAAGAAACTCACTGATGCTTTTGTTGATGGTGGGAGAACAATGGGAGCCTGAAATCAAGTCTTTTGATCAGATTTATTCATGTTACTTGGCAAGAAGTAGAAGACAAATAAAAAGTTGAAAGAGGGAACCAGCAAGAGGTTCCCCATATCTTTTCTACTGTAAAAAGAAAAAAAAAACATAAACTGGAATAATATCTAAGCTGTTTAACTTTGACCCCGTCTGTTCTTGGCTTCAGTCAGAGCCGAACAGCAGCAGGCCTAAACAAGTCTCACCCAGTTTCAAAAACCAGACAGTTCTTTTTATTCCAAATACAGTTTTTGTTTTAGTCCTATAGCTCATAAATCTCAAAGGTTTTTCTTTTCAGATTTATGCTGCATTATGACAATGAGGAATAACCTATTGATTCTACAAAATGTAAACTCAACTGCCAGGCTCACTTTCTGGGCACAGAGGATCCTGGTGTCAGAGGAGGAATGGGTGAAATGTTATATATTGTGTTACTATTATTCACATGTGCTGCCCTAATTCTGGTCCGTGCTCTGAGTGGGGAGTAGGACTGTCTGTCTTGAGGTTAAGAGACAGGGATGAAGGGTGGGAGTTGGGGAGGGCCTGGGGCAATGGAGAAACAAAACTTGGGTTGTTTGTTAAACCTCCAGAGAGATAATGCTTTTCCCAAAAAGATGAAGGTTTAAGAAATAGTTTAGCTAAAATTTGCAATCATATCAATTAATAAAATTTAGTTACACTAAATGCTTTAAATAATTTTTTCAACTTTCTCGAGCTATTATGAAATGAATGAAAATAACAGCTAAGATTTTCACATCAGTAATTCATTGTCTCTCTGTGTCATTTTCTCTTTTATACCAAATTTGATTTTAAATTTCTATATAGTAACAATCACAGTAATATATTTATCCTCTCTCGGAAAGAATGTGAAACTGGAGGGGGTTCTCAAATTACACCTGAAATCTGTGAGCTGGTGCTCCCTCTGGTGAACTTTTTTTGCATTGCACATGCTTTTTCTTTTTCCTTTTATTTTTTTCTTTTCTTTCTTTCTTTCTAATACAAGAACACCTCATTCATAGGCCAAGAAACATTTCATAAAGCCAAGAACAACCAGGAAATAAACTCAAAGATCACTACATGATCAAAAATGTACGAATCTGATAAGATTGAACTGATTGGATTCACCAGAATTCTTCTAAGGGAACTTGTTAAAAATTAATGGCTTGATAATAGCCATGAAAACCACAAGGGACTTCTCAGTAATAATTATTTTGAAACAATTGTTCTGGTTAATAAAGGAGGGGAAATTTGGATTTGGGGATTGGAGAGGGAGAGTCCACCTTACCCTGGGGGCAGTGCTGCAGAGCAGAGCAGGCCCCACAGAAAACGCAGGCTACCCAGTGTCCAAGTGAATGGCTTTGAGTCACCTGAGATGCCAAAACCTCCCTGGGCCCTAAAATCCCTCAGCAGAGAATACAGAAAAACAGAGGCCTTTGTAATAAAACTAATAAAATATAGCAGACATAAACCTCAGGCTTGGTCATCAACCTCTTGACATTTTTGAGGAGGGAGGAAGGAAAGGTGTCAGTTAGAGAGGACAACGTCTGTTTTGGCACAATCAGTCACTGACCTGTGGAGCTTAGAGAAGATCTCTTTTGTATTATACGGAGTTGGGGCTTTCTGAATACATTCTGCTAAAAAAAAAGGTTGGATTCTGACCTAAGAGGAAGTCTTGGGAAGTTAATTTCTAACTTTATATATAGGAAGAGATCCAGAGAGAGAAATCCAGAAGTTCCATGGCATGTGTTTACATGGTGAGGAAAAATGAGGCTCAGGACTGTGGAGACATCTCCAGGTTATAAAAGAGCCACCGGACAACCTGTAGCCTTGGAGATACATTTACATTCCAAAGGATTTGAGTGAGAACCCAGCACCCTTTCATTTCATCTCCAGGAACAAAAGTTGTCTCCCTCCTTTCAGGCAGTTCCCTCTTTATCCTATATATAAGCAGAGAAAATCCATTTTTCTCTATCCCTCACCTTTGAAGCGTTCAGGGAAATGGACTGGATGGTGGGGGGAAAGCTTGGTTTAAGGTATTCAAATAAAAATAACAGTTAAAAGAACAATACAAAATTAAATGGTAAAAAAATAGGTGTTGCAAAATCGATTTGGAAGTTCTAAAAGCAGTCAATCCTCTATTCATGTAACCGAGGGAATGGGCACGTCCACGTGGTGCCTCGGTGAGTGACCCAATGATCAGTATTGGAAGGAACAAGTTTTTATTTACAATATTCCAACCCTGGGGGCACTCAGAGCACTGATGCTCCGAACCCTGCTTTCCCAGGAAACCCAGCACTTCCCCTGGTCCCTAAAAGGCTGTAAGCCAAAAGCTCCCAAAGTTCCCCATCTCCTTATCTTAAGCCAACTGCACAAAGTCTCACAGCAGCTCTCTCCTCCAGTATCTGGGGTACAGTGTCATCAGCCTCCGTATTACAGACCAGGAAAGCATGAGCGGTGGTGCACTGGATCATGGTGAAGTTCAGGAAAGACATAAGAACCAAGAGTCCAGAGAGAGTCCGGGTTTGCAAGGTCAACGTCTTGTAAGGGAGAGTCTTTGGAGTCAGCTAAAGCGGGCAAGATCAGAACAGCAGCATGTCCTGTTTGTTACCACACCAGGCTGCAAGGCCCCATCCTGACTACAAACTGCATAGTTGCTTGCTTACTTCTCCTTCACAAGGCTGCTACGTCATTCCTCCCTATGGCTCTTCAACTCCCTTCCAAGTCGCATGGCCGAATCCCCTCACGGCTGCCTGCCCTTAGTTTAAATCCTGATCTGGAGCCTCCTGTGTGACCTCATCTCTGACTCCTCCCACAGTGAGCTACATTTGCCCCTTCTCCTGTATTGTTTACATTTATTCAACTGGCATCAGCAGTCAGGGCAAGAGTGACTCAATGATCCAGGGAGACCCACCTCCTTTGCCACTTCACAGGTCAGGATACATCCTGAAATTCACACCTATCTTGCTCCAAGGCAGTAGCTCAGCTCTTACACCAGCCTTTGTTATGAAAAGTATCTTAAGTTATATCGTCCACTTTTCCTATCCCCCAAACCCTGGGCTTGTGTGGGTTTGATCCTATTTTCCCCAGGCACCCCTTGTCCTGTACCCCATTTCATTCATAGATTCCATACTTGCAAGTTCACCTACTCAATAAAATGTATTTGTAACACCAAATCAATACTTACGAGTTTGTGTGGTCATTCACAGACTTGCACACAAAAGCAAAAAAACTGAGCTGCCCGATGAGCATGTACCCAACTGAGGGCAAACAAGAAAATATTCTAGCTTCTTGTTTTAGCTTTTACCCTGTAAACAAGTGCATGGTCATACGTCACAGTCTCTGCATTTTTATGGATTTTGTTGATGATTTTGCTGTTGAAAATGGCCCCAAGTGTAATGCAAAACTGCTGTTCACGAGTCCAAGATCCTAAGCACTAGAAGGCTGCGATGTGCCTTGCAGAGAAAATACATGTTAGATAAGCTCCCTTCAGGCATGTGTTTCACAGTACTGCTGGCTGTGAGTTCAGTGTTAATGAACCAATGATAAATATTAAAAATTAAGTGTCTTTAAGCAGAAGCAGTCATAAAACAAGGTCATGAATCAGTCAAAATGTGACCAGAATCTTGCAGGAAGCTAACTCTGTATTTCCTTTAAGAGCAATGGTTCAATATGCACTAATTCAGTTTTCTCAGCAATTTTATAAAGCATAACTAGTGCAAATAATAAGAATTTACTGTGTATACATAGTAGATATGAGAGTGGATGATACTGTGTAGGGAAAGCATATACAGTGAGAAAATAGAGGGCTGAAGGCAGAACTCCAGGGAACACAATTTAGAAGGTGGACAGGAGATGAAATGTTAGGAGCTCAGAAGGATAGTCAGGCAGGTGAGGAGAGAATGATGAGGATTATCCTGAGGAAATTTCAGGATGGGAACAGTCACCAATGCACAGAGATTCAAAAAAGCTCTCAGATGACACATGGATGGTATAAAGAAAAAGAATATACTTTAAATATAACTGGGCCTGAATTTAAAATTTATTTCTGCCACTTAATAGGTGAATATGATATAAGGAAATTCATCTTATTTCTCTGGTCCTCAGTTACTTCTGTAGAATGAAGATAAATCCTAACCCAGAATGTTGTAGATTCCATGAAATAGCAACCCATGAAAATAGGCAACTATAAATATTCTATATTCTGTAAACATTAAAAAGCCAAGCTTTCCCCAGCCACTGTGGCTCAGTTGTTTGGGCATCGCCCCACAAACCAAAAGGTCACTAGTTCAATTCCCAGTCAGGGCACATGTCTGGGTTGTAGATTTGGTCCCCAGTTGAGGTGGGTATGAAAGTCAGCCAATTGATGTTCCTCTCTCACATTGATGTTTCTCTCTCTCTCTATCTCCCTTCCCCTCTGTCTAAAATCTAAAATAGAAATAAAAAACCAATATTAAAATATTTTAAAGGATGAAATAAGGCCACTGTGTGCCACAGTGACCTCTGATCATACCATCCATTAAGTAAAATTATGTATGAGCTTCATTTATATTAGGAATTTGAAGTTGGATACAGTTTATTAGTCCAAGATGAATAGGCCTGCTTTTTATTATCTCTCCTACCCATATGTGGTGAAGATCTCAGTTGATATATCTTGTTATAGCTTGACTTTCTATGAATGGAAAATGGACTTTGAGAAAGTCAAACCTGGGTTTGAGTTTTGGACCCCTACCTCCTTCATTCACTCATTATTAAAAGTACATATTATGTTCCAGGATATATATTAAGGCACTTGAGATAAAGACATGGCCCAGGGCCTCTATGATCTTACAGTCTAATGAAGGAGAAAAAGGAAGTATAACAAGTCATTAAAATTAAGTATCTAGTTTAAGCATCCCAAAGAACAATACACATTATATGTCAAAGCAAGTATGAGACAGAAGCTCCTGGGAGATAATCCATATAGAATAAATTCCATCATTCTTGAACCCCTCAACAACTTTGAGAATATAAAATAGAGAATAAAGAGGGAATGAGGTACTTGTAATCATACTTCTTTGGAGAAGAATGGGGAAAGATATCACAACTTTCTTCACGAGCTAAGAGAAAGGGGAGTTTAAAGGGACCATGGAAGTGCTGGTTGATATTTTTATTCACATTAACAAGAAGTGAGTGAAACAATACGACAAACATATGCAGTTACTCAGTGATGTGACCTGAGCAGCTTCTTTCCTCAATGGGCTAATAATTTTCAAATACTGGAAGAGAATGTCTCCCCCCCTCCTTTTTTTTTTTTTTTTGCTATTCATAATATAATAACTATAGACACAGTACATTCTTAAGTTTTAACTGCATTATAAGCATTTTTCCCACCACATTCTTAAGTCTAAAGTAGATAATCAACAAAACAACAGACCAAATTGTTACCTGTGGTTCTTACCAATTGTGGAGGTGCGATATCCCCATCACAGTGAGGTCCGCACTACCGACGCTGTCACCGCAGGTGGAGTAGGAAACAGCTGTGCCGCAGCGTGCCATCGTACAGCACCTCCACCGTGGAGACGCAAGAGGCCTAGGCAGCCTCAAGAGCATAGACAATAATAAAAAGTATTTAAATAATCAGGAAATGATTTTTGAGTATTTTTACATTAGTTTTTAGTGTGATTTCATTGTAAGTTTATATATTTTAATGTTTAATAATAGCTCTGTTTAAAAACTTCCTATAAAATTCCTGAAAATTTAACAATAGGCTCTCATGAGCCAATATAAGCCACCTCCTGTACACTGTTAACTTTAAGTACATTGAAAATAATAGCCTTGACTGTCCTAGCTGTCACTCTGAAATCACTACAATGTAGATTTTCCTCTCCATGAAATTAGGAGTGACCTTCACAACAGCAATCTTCTCTTTCCTTAATCCAGTGGATACTTTTCAGTCCTAATCTTACTCAATTATCTGTAAGAAATGACACTACCGGTCTCTTCATTGAAACCTCCCTGTCACTAATGTTTTTCAGTTTCTTCCCTTCATCTTACCTCTGAGTATTCCTAAGTCTATTTCATATGTCCTTTCTCCATTGAGCCTTTCATTGTTGATGTTTCTGAGCATGCTCAGTCCTCACAAATAGCTCACTGTGGTTTTAACAAATGTATATACCTGTGTGATTGCCACCACAACCAAGATATAAAAGAATTCCATCACCTCAAGAGGCTCCCTATGTCCCTTTTTAGGTCAAACTTCCCAAGCTTATTCTTCCCCAAAGAAACAATGTCAAGCAACTGGTAAGAGAAAATTCTGAGGAGCTCTTCATTTAATGACAGCAGGCCTGAGAATGGGGAAGAGAGACAAGGAGGTTAACCCTTTACCCCTTTGTGGGCAGAAACAAACACCCTCCCTTCACATTCCCAATGTAAACTGAAACTTTGAGGCAACTTTCAGCTGGTTATTTCAGGTATCATCTAGAGGGGATAGTTAAACATCAGAGGCTACCACATCTGCTTGTGCATGAACTTTCCAGACTGTTGCCCACAGGCAATCCAAAAGTAGCAAATATTTCTTCCCTAAGGACTATGCACCTATCCCAGAACTGTCTCCACTTCACCTTTTCCCATCCCCGTTATCTACAGCCAATGCAAATTCTTTCAAAAGAGCTTACATCTTTCTTCCCCAAACTCACTGTACAAGAGAACACTGATAGCTGCAGGACAGAGAACATGTTTGGCTTTCCCAGCTAGCCTTTGCTGGTGGCTCAGACTGTGTGCCCCAGCACCTGGTCCTTTTCCTGGCTAGCATATGGCACAATAAAACCTTTTTCCCCCCAGAAAAGCTCTTGGCCAAGAAGTTTTTTGTTTACCACAACTACCAGCTTTCTAGCAGTAAAGTTTAGTCTTGCCTATTCTAGAATTTCATATAAATTGAATCAGAAAATATTTACCCTTTTGCATGTGGCTTCTTTTACTCAAAATAATGTCTTTGAGATTCATCAATGGTGTATGACTCCTTCCTTTCTGCTGTTGAGTAGTATTCCATTGTGTGAATTTATCAAAATGTCATCTATTTTTTGTTGATTGGTTATTTCTGGTTTGGGGCTATTATGAGTAAAGCTTCTATGAACATCTGGGTACAAATATTTTTTGTAAATATATATTTTCATTCTTCTTCGGTTTGTACTTAAGAATGGAAATACTGAATCTTGTGAAATCTGAATATTTAACTTTAGAAAACACTGTCTAACTATTTTCCAATGTAGCTACACCATTCTTCATTCCCACCACATTGTGGGAGAGTCTCAGGCAGAAAGCCACAGCAAACACAGCTCATCCTGCATGTTTCCCTTCCCTGGAAAATCACAGACCTGTACTGCCTATTACTCAAATGTCTGAAAACAGATGTTTCATAGTTTATTATTTTGGGAGAGTGGGATAGCAAGTTCTGTTCCAGGTACACTGCCTTTGCCGGAACCGAAGTCCACTTGGAAAGCATTTTAAATAATATAATG
Organism: Anoura caudifer; assembly: GCA_004027475.1. Taxonomy (NCBI): domain Eukaryota; kingdom Metazoa; phylum Chordata; class Mammalia; order Chiroptera; family Phyllostomidae; genus Anoura; species Anoura caudifer. The sequence continues at coordinate 19,027 of PVKU01006531.1, forward strand.
CTTGAGTTCTACCACATACTAATTAAATCCGAGTACATGGGGTAAGGGGGGAGGGAAGTGTGTTCTGATGTACAGCAACAACGTTGGAAAATCACTGGCCCAGAGGTAATGTTTAATTTCTTCGCTAAGGCAACATCCCTCAGAATCTGTCTAGCCTACTCTGCAGTCTAGATCCACACACCACATCCCCAAAACATCTTTTATTATTTCTCCTAAGCTTCAACCATGCAGTTGTTTATTAACACACATTATATTTCAAACCTATGCTTTTTCCTGTGGTGCATTTTGGTCCACAGTCTACTGGAAGTATTTATCCTTTAAGATTCAGCCAAAATATCATTGGCTCAATGGGACATAAAAAAGATCCAGGTAGGGCAGAATGTTATATTAAATGTATTAAAAAGAATATTAGGACAAGAAATGCAGGGTTTGCTATCTGGTACCTCCATTCACAGCAGGTTGAAATTTAGTCATCATCTGGTTTCCTCAGGCATAACACGGTAATAACAATACTAATACTTATCTGGGCTGATGAATGAGATTACTCTCGGAATGCACCTAGACAGCCTGGTGCACATAGTAGGCACCAACAGAATACTTCCCTTTACACCCCACATTTCCTTTACACCCCATATTTCCTGCAAAATTCTATTGCAAATTGCATTTTATTATCTGTTCACGTCCCTCCCCCGCACGAGATGTTGAGTTTGACAAAATGATGAGTTTGACGAGATGGTGAGTTTTTATATTTATATTGAGCGGGACTACTTATCCTAGAGAGGGGAAGAAGGGAAGGGAGGGAGAATGAGAGGAAGAGAAAGATCAATGTGCGGTCGCCTTTCATGTGCCCCTTGTTGGGGACCTGGCCTGCAACCCGGGCATGTGTCCTACTGATTGGGATTCAAACCGTCAATCCCCTGGCCCGCAGGCCGGCACTCAATCCGAGCCACACTAGCCAGGGCTAGCGGGACTAGTCTTTACCTTTGCATCCAGGGGGCTTAAAGTGCCTGGGATAAGACACTAATTTAAATACACCTCAGATCAAGGAGGATTTTAGTAGTCTCTAGTTCTGATTGCAAAGAGCTTTTTACGATGTTCTTTATTTTTAACACCAATCACGCTTTGGGACCACCCAGTCTTAGGTAGGAAACACCAGAAAATTTGAACTAGAAAAGTAAGGCAGCAATCTTGCTCAGATAAACATGCAAAGGACGTTCCCATTGTTAAAAGAACCTGCAAGTCTACGTTGCCCCCTAGGGCGGCCTACAGCACTTTCAGACGTGCTGCAGAGGAATCAAGAGAGTCATGTACAGACTTCTGTGTGGAGAGATTCTCTGAGCCAATTAATTCCCGTTAAGAAGAGAAAAGGGGTTTAGGACAGGTGGGCTGGCGCGGGAAAAGAGGGGCGGGTACCGGATCCGGAGGAAGCGAGAGGGGGCACGGGACCGCCTCCCGCAGTTGCCAAGCAACCGGCTCCGGAAGTTGCGGTTGCAGACACAAGCAAGCGGGTTAAAGATGGCGGAAGACGGCGACTCAGTGCCAGGCGAGCGCGACAGGTCCTCTGAGCCCCGGCCTCCGAGCGCGCGGGACTTGCAGGTGCGGTGAGCTCCGGAGGATGTGGGCTCGGCCGCAGATGGGGGCGCGGGCGGTGGGTGTGCGAGGCTGTCTCTGGCCTCGACTGAGCCTTCCCCAGATCCGATCTGGGGACAGAATTATGACCCAGGGCGTCGGAGCTTATTGTAGTGTTCTTGGAAACAAGTGTCCGTTTTCCCTCCACCCCATTGGCAATTTAAGAACCAGTTCATTTGAATGTCATTTTGTGGGGTCGGTTGAGTGGCTCACAGGTCGATGCTTCAGGAGAGTAGCTACGGAGGAAAGCTTTACAGTGGCCGTGGGGAAATTAGCGATCACTTTAAAAAGTAGTAACAGGTGCGCCGTTTTGATCTTTGCCTTGGATGGTGTTTCTGTCTTGATTTCTTGTATATAAAGATGTGTTTTTTTTTAAAGTCAGGTAGATTTTCCCTTTTAAAGGAGTGGACTTAAGTATTTCATCCCACAGCTGCACAGCCTAGTTATAAAAACTACAGTCTATGAAACATTGCAACTGAAAATCCAGGAAATAAAATTTTGTGATGTTGTAGGATACCGACATTAGGTAGCTACTAAATATGAATGCACCAACTTTGGCTTTAGCAGATGCTTAACACTACTTGGTTCATTTTAGGCTTTCTTTCTGTCTCCTTATAAGGTCATTAATAAAATTCTACAAGTGACTATGTATAGGAGCTATATAGTTAAACATAAGTGACACTAATTCCACAGCCTTGGTAGAAAAGTTCTGTTAACGTTATAGCCACACCTTTCTATATGTCTCTGAACCAGCATCCTGAGCACCTGCCCTGTGGCACACTGCTGAGCTCTGGGGATGCGGAGATACACAGGGCATCAAACCCAGTTGGGTCTGGACACTGCTGGAAAGGATAGAATGTAAAAAAGACATTTCCACCTATTTGTTGTTGTTATTGTAGATATAAGATATGAATATATTTAACATAACTTTAAGATGGCATATGATTGAATGCCAAAATAAACAGTGCATAAAATGAGGGATTTGGAGAATGGAAGATCAGTGTAGAACATATCCAGTGCCCATAAGTCAATCCAGTAGTAGTAGTAAAGAAAATCAAGGAGCAGGAAGCCATCATCCACCTTTACTTTTGTATTGTAGACCACAGTGACTGAGAGGCAATGTGGAATGCTGCCGGCGGGGCGGGGGGCGGGGATGGAGTTTCTGGTCGACCAACTTCAGTTGGCACCTTGGTCCTGCCACTTCCTAGTTGTGTGAACATAGGAGAAATGTCTAAATCTCTGTCATCCTCAGTGTCTTTCTTTAGAAACTAGAGGTGATGGTGGTGGTATCATGGGTGAAATGACATCTGTAAAATGCCTGTGCAGAACTCCCATATTATCCTTGCCCAGTACTTGCTTGGTAAATATTTGATTCCTTTTCCCTTAAAGGAGAAAAATTACAACTTTTCATTGGTTAGTCCATTCTAATGTCATTAAAGTTAAAACTATGTAACTTAATATCCTGTCTCTAATTTAAGTCCATTTCTTTTTATGTGATCAGTGAGAACAGCTTGATTGTTGATCACCTGATTCTTGGCAAATTTACCAACAATCCAGTGGATTAATAGGTGATTAATGATCAGAGATATGCCACTAATTGTGAGAATGCCTTCGTTTTCACCATCAATTAGAAGATGAGGTTTTGGGGGGTTTGCTTTTTTTTCTCTGTAATGAATGCGAGCTGGTATATTAAATACACTAAGTATTGATAATCTTTCCTTTTAGAATTTAGTAAGAATGTGAAGAAATTGCAAAGAAACCTGAAAACAACAAGTGATGACATGTGAAGAAATAGAGTATGTATCAAAGGTTTAAAAGAATTGGATAATGTTCTTTTCCCTGACTGGTTTCTTGGATATTAATTATGTTTGGATTATCTTATATTTTAATCTAGCCATGCTTATCTTAAAGGCTATCTAATTAGTGTAGTTTTCTGTAGACACTTTTTTGCTTTCCTGACAGCTTGCTTTAAGAGTCTGTCACAGTATTATAGAGGAAAAGGGTGATGTATGGTTAATGGAACAAGCAAATGTACCCCTCAGTACATATATTTTAGCTTCCACATAGTGCAGGGTTTGTCGGCACCAAAATTGGGAGAGGTTTCCCACAAGGAGAAAGATGAATAGTTGTTTCCCAGAAAACCTCCCAGCACTATGGCCTCCAACTTACAAACCGCAGAAATCTCCTGTGGATATCAAACCAAGAGTAGTTATCTGCTTGCTTTCATCTCCCCAAACTTGGAAACATTCTGGGGGAAAAGTTTGGAGCAGGTTTGTTAGTAATAGTACTAACCCTAAAAACCTCAGCATTCTTTATTTTTGAACATTTTCAGAGACCTTTGTAACTTCTGGTGCCCCTCAGTCAAGCCACACACATGGATTTAACTGTAGCTTAAAGTATCAGGTTACTTTATGCATGCTTCTGTCCCAGTTTTTGCAGAATAATATAAAAAGAAAAAGCTTTCTGTTCTTAATTCTGCATTTCCATATACATTGGAGTTGAAGGGAATTTGGGATAACTTTAGGGTTAGGATTCTGCTTTGTGTGGGACAAAAGGGAAGTTCTATAAGTAAGAAAAGAGTAAGATTGTCTGATACTTTGTTACAACTGTAACCGGAAAACACTGGCATTCGGGCTGCCTGTCGCTACCAATCCAATAAGCAATGACAGCGATTGAATCTTTATGGGCGCTTTATTCAGATGGCCGGCCATCCAAGAAGATGGCGGGTTCATACCCTAACAAACCATCTTCCCTTCTCTTTCCTGGCCAGATCTTTTATAGGGGAGGTGGGGGAGGACAAACAAGGTTTGGTGAGGGCTTTGAAATTCAGGGAGGATTAGGTGAGCAAAGCTGCAGCATTCCTGTTCTGGGCAGTTAGCTGTTCCCAAGGTGGGGAGAGTGGCATCTGCTCTCCCTGGAACAAAGGTTCGGATGTCCCCTGGTGGTAATCCTCTATCAGTGCCCTAGGAGCCCGGCTGTTTCCCAGGAGCTAGGATGGGCCTTATCTGTAGTTTCTGAAACAAAAACTTTAACATACACATTACTTGCTAGACTTACAACTTTTTCCTTAAGCTAAAATTTTCCAAGTCTTGAGTCCCCTATCACAACTGCCACAAGTATCCTAATCCTGATGATCTCAGTATTCCATATCATTGATTCTGAATTTTAGTGGGCATCAGAATCACCTGGAAGGAAGGCTTGTTAAAACACAGATTGCTGCCCCCTCCCCCAAAGTTTCTTTAGATCTAGGGTGGGCTTGCATCTGCATTTTCAATGTTGCTAGGTGATGCTGATGTTGTTATTCTATATAAAAAATATCTGTATTGTACCTTCTGGTCTTTTTTAGTCTAAGACTAACAATTCTGGTACTTTTAATCTTTTGTTATATACTTTTCTCATTTTCAGTAACTTTGCGTTCAGGTTTCTTTTTATGTTCTTCACATTGCAAATTCAAAAAAAAGATTATCAATGCTTACATACTTTATTCTCTCTATGTATTTGAATTACCTTCATAATCAAATTGTTTCACTTGTGGAGCAGTCCATCCTGATAATTCACAATACATCATTATTTCACAATACATATGTTTTATCTCTTTATTTGACGGAGATTTTGTTGTTCTGTTGGTTTTGACCAAAACTTCACTTTATTTTGATCAGTTTAAATAATTATTCCTCTGCTGAAGTGATACCATTTGTTATGTCAAATAATATAAATTAAATTTCTTTAAATATTTGCTAATGAATTTATGCCCTATTATGCTATAGGGACATCATGAATCGTGGTATTAATTCCCTCTGAATATCATTCATTTTCTTCTAAGTTAATGAGGTACCATTAAAAACTAGGACCTTTCAGCAAGGTGGACTTCCTGCTTTTATATAATTTTTGCTCTATTCCTATTTTGTTAATATATATTCCACATCCCATGGTGTCAAAAGGCATTGCTTATTTTATTTACTTCATAGAAGAAATTATTTGATTGACAGGATTATTCAGTTCCTTTTAAAGAAAAACCTCACAAGATAACAAGACTAGCAAATACTTAAATTTTAAAATCTATAACTATTTCTATCTCTTATGATTTATGTTATGTTCATAGTCTACATAATTCAACATAATTCAATTTGTTGGGTGCCTATAAGTACTAAATTAAGCAATTTAGGAAGCCTAAAATATAGCTGAGGAAATAAAATAGTAAGAAAATTATACAAGTGATGGCAATATAATGTTTCATATAAATGTCAGAATAAGATAGCATATGCCATGAGGATTTAGAAAAGAAACATCTTTAGTTGAGAAAACTTAGGGAGCGCTTTGTGAAGTGTGAATGAAGTGAGCCTGTGACGTACAGGTAACATTTCCATTGATGGGAAAAGGGGCACTGTAAAAGCAGTTCATAGGGCCAGCATAATGTAATCAGCTCAGAGGAAATTCATAAAGAAATACTGTTTTTGAAGAGATTTCAGGGAGGTAAAATTTCCAAAAAGTTTGGGCCCAAGTTGTCAGTCAGAGTGTCTGCCCCTGGTTCTGTCCCTGTGTCGCGCACTCTGTCCTGTTCTTGTTGTTTTTAAGGGTTAAGGTAGGAAAAGGCCACAGCAGATATATAGACAGCACTGCAGAAAGGAAAGAGATCTTGGGGAACATAAAACATTTTCATATAATGAAAATAATGATGTAATCATTATTAGACATATTTAAATAATATCTTCTAGTAAAGGAGCATTTGTGTTTCCCATCCACTATGTACTTCATAAAACAAACCTCTAAGGTAATTTTTTAATGACATTTCAAGATGAGGAAACTAGTGCTCAGAGAGAAGTTGAAAAAATTGCCCAATGTCACAGTAAGAGCCTAAGTTAGAACCTAATTAGTTCTTCTAGATTGCAAAGCATTTCTATGATTAGGAAGTATAGCAAATTGCTATGTTGAAAATATGAAAGTTGATGTGTATGTGGATAGGTGAGGGTAAAAATTTAGGGAGTAAAATAAAACCTTTTATTTTGGTTTTGTTGTGTGTATAATTTAAAAGTTGATTGATAGAATTTTCTTCACAAGAATTAACGTTGCCCCAATTCCGTTTCTCTTTTCCTACTGAGGAAAGAAGCTCTTCAGAAAACTAAGATGGTTTTCTTATCTCTGGTGTTTGTAGGAGGATTACTTTATCTTGGGTTTTTTTTGTTTGTTTGTGTGTTTTTGTTTTCCAAAGGCCACACCAATTGCAATTGAATAGCCTGGGCATTAAGGAAAGTTTTTGAGCTGTTCTCCAAAGATACCAAAAGTGGGAACAAAGTAACTTAATACTGAAATATTTGGATAACTTTTTAAGTTCCAATTTCAAGAACTGTTTTGTTTATTTAGTTGTGAAGATAGCCATCGGTATAACTATAATGCATAATTTTGTAGTATTACTTTCTAAAAGTTATACAAACTGTATATGTACTTCATTGGTTTTTATTTTTCAGCGGCTCATTTTCCTAAACTTTATGAAACTTATGAGGGAGGAGTCCTCCCCAAAATGGAATTTATTTATAAAAAAAATGTGTATATATTCTTACATGTTTAAACTTCAGTCACTTTGAAAAGCACACTCCATTCGGTGTAATACACCTAGCGAGAAAATGCCTTTCAGTGCTTCTGCCCTTTTTTGTTTCACCTCCACCTCCTCAGCAAATCCCATTCCCTTTGAGGACTTTTTTTTGTCTAGGGAAACAAAAAAAGAATCCCTGGGGCAAGATGAGGTGAATGGGATGGGGGGGCATGAGGGTTATGCCATTTTTTGGTCAAAACTGCTGAACGCTCAGCGAGGTGCGGGCAGGTGCGCAGGTAAATCACCCATTGTGAAATTGGCAGACACATCGAGAATTCCAAAAAAATTCACTGAAGCTGAACTCAGCCTCCCAGAATTGCCAGCTGGTACCAGTGTACGGACGAGTTTCTAGAAAACTCACCTGGTGGGGGAAACTCTCCTAGTGCACTACAATGGACCCACCCTCCAGAAGATAATTCCACTTATTTTTGGGTCCCCCTCGAATATGTCTGGTAGACTTTTAAATAGAATAATTTTTAAATTGTTTTATGTGTTTGGATTTTGAAAACTTGAACAGCTGAATGAAATAATTTTTGAGATCTGATGAGAGCAAGTTGTGAAACATCTTCAAGTGGTTTTGAAAGAATTGCAGAATGGTAGGTTCAACTTTAAAAATGATCTGTTACCTAACACAGTTTTTGAAACTGTTGAAATAATTATTTGAAAATAATTAAATAATTATTGTAACTTTAATTTATCCTAATATAGGTGACATTTTGTTTTGTAAAATGAGAGATGTGATGGTTTTGTTTTGAAAGGGAGTCATCATTTGATGCAGCAGCCTTCATGTTTCATTAGAAACCTTTACTATGCAATTACAAGTTAATGTTCTACTCATAATTTCTCGTTGTGTAGAAGAGTTATTTCTGGTGTTATACTGAATAATGAATCTGTTATTTTATAGTTGGCCTTGGCAGAATTGTGTGAGGATGAAGTGAAATGCAAATTTTCCAAATCTGATAGATCTAAAGCTTCAGTCTTCAAAAGCCCACGAACACCACCTCAAAGGTAAGTTTTTTCTGGATTGAGCAAAAAGGAAAAAAAACTCATGGACGTGGATAGTGTGGTGATTGTGGGGGTGGTAGGGTACATAAGGGGATTAAATGATAATTAAAAAATTCAATAAAAATTTTTTAAAAAGAAAACAATCCCTTCATATCCCTTTTTAGTTTACTAATCCCAAATTGTTTTAAATGGCCTTGGACATTTTTTTAAATCTGTAATTTGTAAAAGTAAATATTATTCAGGTACTGTTTCTAAAATTGTAATATTCAGAAAGCTGGAAGAAACATATGGAAACATAATCTTAAATACATACAACATAGAATTATGTGATTCTTTGTTGAATCATAGGACTCATTGAGGATCTAATGGAAGCTACAGCTCCTCTCCTTTCAAAACATTTATGGACAATTTTGTCAATTGTTTTTAAGGGTTTCTGTGTTTCTTAAAGCCCATCCAGCCCTGGCTGGGTAGCTCAGTTGGTTAGAGCGTCATCCCAAGACACCAAGGTCACAGGTTCCATCCCCAATCAGGGCACATACAGGAATCAACCAATGAATGCATAAATAAGTGGATCAATGAATTGATGTTTCTTTATTTCTTTCTAGCTATCTCTTCCCCTGTTCTCTCTCCTTAAAATCAGTAAATAAAAAAAAAATTTAAAGCCCATCCATTGAGTCCCGTAAGTGTTTATTGTCCTCCATCTAAGAATCTGTAACTTCAGGAATCTGTCTTTGCTTCCCTGGGATGAATATCCATCTAATAAGTGATCCCCTAGATAGTATTTACTATTGTTAAAATCCCTGAACTATAAAAAACCAACCATGAAGATTTAAGAGATGAGAGTCAGGTATATTTTATTGCCACAAGTTTTCTTCTTTCTAGGAATCTTATTACCATCTTTTTAGTACTGCAAATATCATTACTGGGGAGACACTTGAATTTTCCCATTATATCTCAGTGTCAGAAAGTCTGTCATTTTACCAAAAGCTAAAAAATTCACTGAAAATTGTTTCATCTTTTCCTTTTGTTCATTGTTGTTCTTGTTGCTAATCCACATCGTTTCTTTCTGTAGGGGAGCTAAAAAATGACATATCTTTCTGGACCTGAACGAGAAGAAAGAATAACATTTAAAATTTCCCCCCAACTTTTTAGTTAACAAATTTTCAAACCCATAGATAATCAAAACATTGTACCATGAACATATACTCTGTGTGCTTCATCGGTGGTCAACATGTCACAGCACCACACTCATGCAAGCGCTCTCTCACTCAACTGTTTGAGAGTAAATTGCAGCTGGCGTTACACTTGGCCCCGCCACACCTCAGCGGGCATCCTCTTATGAGAAGCACACTCTCCTTTATAACCTTGATCACATATTACACCTTAGACAATGAACAGTGATTGCATTAAATCACTTAACAACTTGTAGTCAGACATCTCTTAGAGCGAAAGGCCATGCATTCCGTTTGATTATGCTTGTTTTGAATCTGAATCAGACATCCTCCCCACCGTTTTGTTGTTTTCTTTAAGCTTATCTGTATAATCTAAAATTTACGGGATTGGCCAAAAAGTTCATGTAGTCTTTTCTGTACAATGGCTCTAGTAGCAGTTGTCTTTAACTTCATTCAAAACAATTTTGTTAGATTGTATTGTGATAGCATTTTTAAAAAAACATTAAAATTGGTGAATTTTTGTGCAGCCATTTTAATGTTGAAGATGGAAGAAAATACGCAACATTTTCGCCATATTATGCTTTTATTATTTTAAGAAAGGTAAAAACTGAAACGCAAAAAAAAATTTGTGCAGAATGTGGAGTAGGTGCTGTGACTAATTGAATGTGTCAAAAGTGGTTTGTGAAGATTCTTGGTACTACTGACATTTTGGCCAAATAATTCTTTGCTCTGGGGCTGTCTTAAGCACTAGAAGATGTTTAGCAGCACCCCTGCCCTCTATCCACTAGAAGCCAATAGCAGGAGATAGCTGACATACTCAAAATATCCAAATCAATTAAATTGTTGGTAAAAATGAAAAACGTGTCTTTTATTTTATGGAAAAAACTATATGGACCTTTTGGCCAACCCTATGCATTGGCTTTTTTGAAGAGTCTAGGCCAGATGTATTATATAATGTCCCACATTCAAAGTTACTGTTTTCTCATGATTAGATATTTGTTAAACATGTTTGTCCAGAATACTAGTAAGTCAGTGTCTGGTATTTATTATATCACATCAGGAGCCATATAATTTCAGGTTTTCCCACTATTGGTGATATGTTCACTTGGTTAAGGTGCTGACCACCACATCACTCCATTGTAAGGTACAGCTTTTCCTTTATAATATGTAGGTTGGTATCTTGGCACTATTTGAGTATCCTACCTTTCCTATCATTCTTATTTGATATGTATGTATCTATATGCATACATACATATGTGTATAATATCTATATTATATATTTTAAGTGCTTCCTTAGTTTATACATCCTCCAAAGTTTTGAAAATACTTAAAATATTTATGTATAAAAGTTTTATTCTTTAACTGTTTGTCTATTGTTTTCCCAATGTGGGTATGTTTTGAATGACTTAATTTATTCACTATATAATAAATTAAAATACTTGACCTATAAGATTAGTATATTAATTTTCTTTGCTGTTCATATGTAATCACTAAGACATTTTGATGAATGTTTTTTTCTCTCCTGTGCTACACATGTTTGGATAGGCTATCTGAAAGAATGTTGTCATTAGTCATCGTAATTTGATAATGCAGTTTTTAAGGACAGCATGCCTCAGATTTGATCTCTAGAATTATTTACATATCCAAAAGGAGGAGTTGCCTTAAATGATATTGTTTGAGGCTTAAGCTATGTTTAATCTGCTTAAAATACAGTGTGAAACACACTATTAGCAATATTTTCTCTCTTGCTAAGTGATATTTTTTAATATTAAGTATACAGTTCTTTTGAGTTCATATTCAGTATTGACATTTCCTCAGTTTCATTATATGCGTACACTTTGTTTAGTACAGAAAATAGTGCTCATTTCCATATTCTACATTTTTAGACAGTATTTGATATCAAGATATGTATCTGCTTATTGTCATTTAAACTAATATATAATGTGGTCTATGTTTACAAGAGGAAGAACAGAATTTACAGAAACACTTTCAAAATATATCCTGACACCTGTTGTAGCACATTTATCCACAAAAGATTACATATCACAAGTAGAACTGTAAAAATAATTTGAATATCCTTCTTCAAAAATGTGAGAACTTAAAAAAAATGTCCTCTACAAGTAATTAGATTATAGTATTGGTTTGAGAATTAAATTAGATAAAGTGTTTAAGTTGTTTAGCACAGTGTTGGTACTTAGTTGGGTCTTAAAAATTATTAGGATATTGATTAGCACAGAAGACAAGAGACAAAATTCCAGCAACACATAGGCACAAAGGAAAAAACTAATAAAAATGACAGGAAGGGCCTTGAAAGGACCCAGCAGAACTTTAATAGACGAGTGGCAAGTAAGCTGGGGCAGGTGGCTGCTTCCCGGCAGCCTCATGGGCGTGAGATGTGCGCTGACGCGAAGCTCGTTCTGAGGAGGGACCAGGCTTGGCTTCATGCTTTGCTGTTACTGTCAGTTAAAATTTTTTTCTATGTTTTGCCAATGAAAAAGTGTTTTAAATTCCATAAGCTTCAGTTTCCTTATTCGTAAAATGGGGAGAATATCATCATTAAGGAGTAAAAGAGCACAAATTACCTTGACAAATGTTAGCTATTATTATATACTTTTAAGGAAACACAATATAAAATTAATAGTAATGGGAGAACAGGATAAGGAGGCAAATCATGAGGAAAACAACTGGTAATCTAAGAATGTGTAATTTTGGATTTGGGTGGAGTCAGTAGAATGGAGGAGAAAGGCTGAAATCCATATAGGATACCTCCAAAAAATTATTGTTGAAACTGAGTGACATGGGATATAGGGAATGAGTGAATGGTAAAGACAGAAGGCTTTAAAGGTTCTTATTCTGAGATACAGGAAAACTGTGATTATTAACAGGAAGATTTATGTGGTGAACATAAGTTTAGTTTTGGAGAAATGAACTTGATTCAAGTAGCGGGCTTTTAAATTCATCACTGTACCATAAGTAAAAGGGGCTGAAAACATATTTGAGAGTCATCTTTATAGAGGATGTTGTTATTTATGGGAGTGGACAAATATTTTGATGATCAGAGAAGTTTAAACAGAGCAAAGGTCAAGGATACAGTCGTACTTAATTTCAAAAGAGGAAAGATGGATGGATGGTGGATCTAAATATAAAAGGAAAACAAAACTTAGTGTCTTCATGACTTTGAGGTAGGCAAAGATTTCTTAAGCAGGTAATAAAAAGCATTAACCATAAAGGAGCTAGTAAGTCTTTTTCCAACGTCCGATTCTCCGATAAAGTCTTTCTCACCAAGACCGTGATAAAAAGGAACTACATACAGTACTTATACTTCCCAGATAAGAGATGTGAGGTAGGGAGCCAAGGACCTGCAAGAGGAGATAGCTATATCCAGAAGCCTTGCTTTTCCTCTTCTCTTTCTTTTCTCTCCTTCCCCTTTATCATTTTCTTTCCCTTTCTCTTCCTTTCTCTTAGCTACCTAAAATCATCTGCTGTCCAGCTCCTAATACTAAAACTTGTTTTAAGAGCCAGCTATGTATGGTGCCAGGTGGGTACTTGAAATGTTGGAGGATCACTCTGTAGAGTATATGGAGTGTCTAACCACTGTGCTGTACACCTGAAACTAATACAAAATAATACCGAATATAAAAGTAATTGAAAAGTAAAGTGTAAAAATAAGGAGAAGAGAAAAAAGAGCCAGCTATGGCAGCATATGGACTCTCTGAGTATAGGCTTGGCAGGAAGGTTTCCATTGGCTCTGGGTAACCAGGGGCCCCAGTGTATTCCCCAGGGCTCTAGCGGGACAGACGCAACCCCACGTCCACTCCCAGCCCCACCCTCAGCCGTTGTGAGCCAGCTTTGTGTTAGCTTCTGTAGTGGATTCTGCTTGCTGGTGTCCACTTGTTCTCCACGTGGACTTTTTTCTTGTAGTGAATTGAGAGCTGCTTTGCCCTTCCCTCTTGCTGTTCAGTTTTGCACGTACTAATTTTGGAGAAAGTATTGAAGGTGACTTCTATTCTTAGTCTCCAGTGCTGATTTCATTTGCCCCCTTCCTTTCATTTTGTAAGTTGGTTCAGTGCAAATTTGAAACTGGTTTGGAGGGAATGGGTAGCTAAAAACATGAGCTCTGATTGTCATCTTACACTAGAAGTGTTTCGTTGGTTGTATTTTCTGTTATTCTTGATTGAAAAAAATCTTAAAAGATAAAATAGGACACTAACGTAAAGGAAATTGTTATGTTCTGAAGTTGGAGTGAGTAGAAATCAGTTTCAACATGCTAGTTTATACACCGAAAAAACTTGTTTGTGGTCTGAATTATTTACCTTTAACACAGGGGGGTTATAACTTTTCAATCCAAAATAATTGAGTAAACCCTCTATATGTAGCCTTGTGGTCTAGATTTAAGTGTTCACACTGTCTGAATCTAGAGGTCCCTTCACTAAGTAAGTCTGTACTGAGTGTGGATTCCTCGGGGAAGAGGCTTAGCTCCTGACGGTCAGTACTTCTTCCCCACACACCAAACGTGCATTTGATAAGCATTGTCCAGCATGAGGGAGGAAGAACAAGCAGGTCCTTACGCCACATGCTGAGCTTGCTACAGGAATCTCCACAAACCCCATGAGAAACTATAGGAACTGCTCACTATTTAATTCTTTAATCCTACATTTAAAATTAAATATTTCCACAGAAGGTGTATACATTTTTCCTTTTAAATAAAGGTTTTGTTCTAAGATTGTATAGCTTTTTTCTTTAAAGTAGCTTATGTCTGTATTCTAAGTTTTTATTCATGAACTGTGATATTTAAAGGTGCTATTCAAGTGAGCATGAATACAGTGGGTTACATATAGCTCGACCTTCAACTGGGAAAATTGTGAATGAACTTTTCAAAGAGGCAAGGGAACATGGGGCTGTCCCTCTGAATGAAGCCACAAGAGCTTCAGGTGATGACAAATCTAAGGTAATGCTCAATTTTAAAACTAAGTATGCTATATATATTTTTGATGTCCTCTACAGTTTTTTATATTATGGAACATTCTTTTTTTCTAACTATATATTTCTCTTTTAAATATTTATTCCTTTTCATAAGATTATAATCTTTCTATTAATGATTGAAAGTTGAGGCAGTTTCTTACATTTTCATGTAAATCCTCTACTTATGTTTTTATTTTGAAATAATTATAGACTCATGGGAATTTACAAAATGTGCACAGCAAGGTCCTGTGTACCTTTTACTCACTTCCCCCTTTACGCTAATGGCCAATGTTATTTGCATTTTCCTAACAGTTATATGTTGAATACCTCTTCATGTGCTTATTTGTCACTATCCTTATTATCCTCATTAGTAAAGTGTCTCTTCATGACTGTGGCCCATTTTCAGATTGGCTTGTCTTGTTACAAACAAAATGAGTTATTTATTTTAATAGATGTGGATTCTTTGTAAGATACATGTTTTGCATATATTTCCTCCTAGACTGTAGCTTGTCTTTTCATTCTCTTACCAGGATTTTTCATAGAGCGAAAGTTTTGGTAAAATCCAATTTATCTTTTTTTTAATAGATTATTCTTTTAGTGTCTTGTCTAAGAACTCCTCACCTAACATTAGGTCACAAAATTTTCTCTGTGAAATTTCATAGAGAAATTTCATAGTTTTACATTTTCCATTTAAACCTGTGACCCATTTTGAATTAATTTTACATAAAGTTTAAGTCACGTTATATACCTTGACTTATTTTGACTTAGTGAAGGACCAGTTGCTCCACCATTATTGAAAAGGCTCTTTTTCCTTCATTAGATTATTTCTGTACCTTCTTCAATTTCTGCAAAACTATACACACAGTATTGGTATATTAAAGAAAACTTCTAATGTATTTCTGTGTGTTAATTATCATATGTCTTCATAATTAACATTTCTCTACCTGATTTTCCCTGCCAAATTGTTTGGGGGGATTTTCTAAACTACCACATCATCTCAGATATTACAGACCAGTAGCTTTCCCATGTGCTTGGACAGATGTGTGTCATTGGGAGACATCGCTGTTGAGAGACACTATTTTAAATGAAAAATAAATTTTTAGTTTTTGTTATTTACCAACAGCTTGAAAATTTTGTTTTTAGTAAAATCTAAGGTAATTTTGGTTCTTGAAAGTTTTCTAATTCTGTAAGAAAAATGTGGAATTGATATAGTTTAGTCTATAGAAAAGAAACCAGTCTGATAATTAAAAGCTCATTTATGATATAAATGGTGGTTAAAAGAAATGGAGTTTTTAACCTCATAAGCTATCCTTCCTGAAAAACAGAAGACCTTGTTGTCAGTATAGCAAAATAAAAAGCACAGTCATGGTTGACTTGTTAAAGTTAAATAAAAAGCAACATATAAAATAAGTATGGAGCTTTTCTTCAGGGTAATTTATACCTGCTTATAAAATTTTTTCTTTATGACTCTCTTGTGAAATATGTTTTAAACATTATAGTTTTTATTGTGACTTGTCATAAAATATTAATGATGGCTTTGAAAAGTCCATTTATACTTGAAATTTTATATTTCAGTGTATATATGCATTTTTTAGTTTAAGTTTGGCTTAAGTTATTTCTGCTCCTGAATTACTAATGTTTTTATGGAAAGAAACATAATTTCTTACTTGAATACATTCTCTGTAACAAGACTTTAATTTTATTATAACATTTTCCTAGAAATTACAAACCAGTTTGACTAATTACGGTTTTATCTAGTTTTAAAATATCACACATTATTGTAAGATTTTGCTGAATAAGCCTTAGTGAATTTTTGACTCACTTGCTGTGTATTTTAGTCTTTTACAGGTGGAGGGTACAGGTTGGGTAATTCCTTTTGTGAGCAGTCTGAGTACATCTACGGAGAAAACCAGCTGCAAGATGTAGGTATAGTAATCCAAATGAGAAATTATAGATATTGGCCTCTAGTTACTACTGTTTGTTTTAAAATAAAAAATTGTTAATATAAATATCTTTTTGTTTTCTTAATTTGTGAAATAAATTATGGATTAAAATATTAATGAGTATGTTTTCAGTCTCAAATTTTATCTTTTGTATTCCAAATGTGCCTTACAAAAATAGACATATAACTATTCATTGAAAGAATATATGATTCATAGTAAAATGAGCTTACATATATATGATAATTACTATAAATAGTGTAGTATCATAATATAGAGTGAGCCAAGTTATAAATATAAAATACCTTAAGTCATTATTTCTATTACCTTTTGAAATTTTGTAGTTGTAACTTCATTCTAAATGTGTAAGTTAGCCTTGGAGGATCACTAGAAATTCTCTCTTGCCTCCTGGAATGAATATGTAAGCTCTGTGCCAGGAAATTGGGCACAGAAAGAGAAGGGTGGGTGTGGAGTAGCAACTAGATGTTCTTATTGCTTTCATTTTCTCAATGAACTAGAACTAATTTTACTTTGAGGCCGGGGTCCAGGTATGGTACCTGTAGGATCTTCAGTATTTCAGCCATTGTCCATTTGTTAAGCTAAATACAAATTGATTTAGCAAACAGATTGTTTCATTTATGTCTTTATTTTAACTGTGGATAAAGAATAGCACAAGTAACTCCATATTTTAAATTAAGTAAATGATTTAATATATTGAAAAATACCACATTTGAAAGTTAAAATTGTTTGATGCCGATGGGTTTTTAAATTACTTTACCTTTTTTTTCTTTGCTTAAAAGGTTCAGGTTTTGCTTAAATTGTGGAGCAATGGGTTCAGTTTAGATGATGGAGAATTGAGACCTTACAATGACCCAACAAATGCTCAATTTCTGGAGTCTGTTAAAAGAGGGTAAGCCTTATTGTTTGTGTTCTATTTGTTACTTAGAGTGGAATTTATTTATTTATTTAGCAGAATGCTGTTCAGTAGGGCACTACTAGTTAAGAGATATATTATGTGAGTAGTTCCCGGGGAAGGTTCTTTTCAAGTAGATAAAGGATATATTGCTGGCTTTTAACTCTGGGTGGTGGGGAGGCAGTAAGACTTTGGTCCCTTTAAAAGTCTGATGAAGCTATGCTCCCAACTCTAAGAAGCATCTCAATGTAATAATATGTCAGTGAATTGATTAGCATGTGGCTGCCCATCCACTAAGCCACTGTCCTGCTTACTGTTGACAGGGTGACTCTCATTGCATGTATGCCTGAAATTCAGCAACTTATATTAGAAATCTTTTAAAGTGGCATTACTCCTCGCAGAAGATTTCAAAAGGTTAGTTTGAAGTTATAATTTATGAAAGTAAACTGGATATACAGTACTCTGACCCATCTAAAGAACATCATAACTCACTAGCTCTTCTTTCTGAAGGATAAGATATTTTGCTGAGATATTGGTGAGGAACTGGGAGATTTAAGTAGCAGTGAAGGGACTGGAGTCGGAAGTTATACTCCACCCAGGAACTGAAGGAGGGGCTTCTCTGCCCATCCAAGTGATGAAATATGTCCAAGGAGAGTGGCTTCAGTGGAATGAAGATGAAACTCATTAGAGATAGTAAAGGAACTTCAAAGGAAAGGTATTTTAGAGCCCTAATTAGCATGAATTGTCAACTTGAATTCTACAAATATAATTCCAGGATACAAAGACAAAAACAATGGAGGAGAGGAGATGCTATTAGCACTATGCTGAAGTCATTAGAAAGGAGGAATGCTGTCCTGGGGGGGGCATATGGGGCGTGATAAATACAAGGGTATAATAGTTTAAGTCAATGCTATGGACATGGAGCCCTGCGGAATCGCTGGGAAGAGCTGGCAGTGACAGGGTAGGCAAAGTGTTCACCTGCTAAGTGAAGATCAACAGTATTGTTGAAATTGATGCTTATTTCAAGATGGTGGAAGAAAACATATTGATAATGAATGTACTATATATACTGTAGACCAAAACTAATGTATTAAATGAAAATAATTTCTGAATTTTGTAGGCTACTGTTCACACAATCATGGCATACTAAATTTTTTTAATTTGAACCACACCATGTCCTTAAGTGCAACTTATGATTAAGAACAGTTTTAAAAAAGACTCCTTGAAATCAATGAATGATGTCAGATAATGATTATCTACTGTGTAATCATTATCCCCTTTTTATAACAAATATTTTATAACACCATCTTTGTCATCATAAAAGGAGTACTCAAAAATAATATCAGGTGCCCAGCTGTTGTAGCTCGGTGGATTGAGCACAGGCCTATGAACCAGAGGGTTGCTGGTTCGATTCCAAGTCAGGGCACATACCTGGGTTGCAGGCCAGGTCCCTGGTCGAGGCATGCGAAAGGCAACCACACATTGATGTTTTTCTCCCTCCCTTCCCCCTCTCTAAAAATAAATAAATAAAATCTTTTAAAAAAATCATCTGTCTATATATATCTTTTCAAAAAAAAAGTAAATTATATCTTTAAAATATTCAGGGAATAAAAGAAAGTAATCTACCATAAAATTATACATATTTCAATTTCTAAATGCCTGAATATGACCACACCAGAAGATACAACAAAGCAGTAGGATAGTTTGCACCTGTGTGCAGTCTGACACTTCTCATCTAACTGTGACAGGCCTAAAAACAGAATCACAAGGTATGTGAAGTTGGCAACTTCATTACTATAAGTGGCATCGCAGCCATGGACTTGGTCAAGTTCTCAATAAAACAAGTTGTAATCTTTCCTCAGTTTATATGGAAGATGGAAATTTCAAAGCATATTAATACAGTACAAAAAAAACAGTTTTCAAGTTTTTGCTTATAGGTAAGGCAGAGCCTAACCCTTAGGTTTTAGGCTCAGCCATAGTGTTGGCATCATATGACTCTTTGGCAGGGCATTCAGGGGTCAGTGGGACCCGAGACAAGTCTTCATTGTGCAAGACGACTCCCCCATGCCAGAGCATCTTTCATCCCCGCCCTGACTGAACACAGCTGTCAGGAGTCATACAATAATAAAAAATGCCCCTATCATTTTGCAAACTTCCTTCAGAGAGTTTAAAAAGAAATACCTGCATTAACTGTATGCCCTCACAGGAGTTTTCTAGTGTTAATTTAGGTAAGAACTGCTGTCTCACAATTTGTCAGAACCACTCCAAGATGACTGATAGCAACAAAAAAAAAAAACCTTGTTGAGAATCACTAAGGAAAAATGTGATGCAACATTAAGAAGGAAATATCTACAGAAATATTTGTAGGTAAATATCTAACCAATCATCACAGAAATTTTGTGTTACAAAAAAGTGTGGTTTCCAGTGTAGCTCACAGTTTGATTCATTTTTTTTCAAAAATTAACTAAAAACCTTTTTCTCCTTTTTAAGAGAGATTCCTCTGGAGCTTCAGCGACTGGTTCATGGTGGACAAGTGAACTTGGATATGGAGGACCATCAGGATCAAGAATACATCAAACCCAGATGGAGGTTCAAGGCTTTTAGTGGAGAAGGACAAAAACTTGGAAGGTAGAATTCTAAAATGAGAAAAAGACTTGTCTTTGTTCAATGTGAATTTCTTTTGAGGATTAAAAAGAAATCAAAATAACCTAGAAAGTAAAAACTAAGACTGTGCTGATAGAATCAGATCTGTAGATCTGATGATTGGTTGCTAATAGTTAGCAGTTATGGTAGGCCTGGCCCTCTAAGCACTTTACATACGTTAACTCACTTAATCTCCACAACAGCTCTTCACATCCTATTATTCTATTTGCAGATGCAGTATTTTGCCCACATTGATTGAGCTGTGAAGTGATTAGCATGTGGGATTCAAACCAGGCACTCTGGTTCTAGAGTCTGCGTTTACCGTTATGCCATCCTGCCCCTTTTTGATTGCCTGGTTCAAAGGGGGATATTGTGAGGGTTGTTGATTAGATAAAAAAATAGATATCTTAGATGATAGCTTTAAACATGCCATTAAGCTCTTGCAGCAAGAGCAGTGTATTTAAGTTGGTTGTTTTCAATATATTTAAAGTAGCCAAACTCTTTCTCAAGTTATGGGAGCCCAAGATATAAAGCACATATAAAACCTGAGCTCCTCTGGTGCCAGAGATGAAGGAATTATCTCTTGAGACGTTTTCAAAGACCCCCTAGGAGTTTAATTAGCACAGTTTAGAAAGCAATGTGCATAGTATAATGTACAAATGGACTCCTTTATGACGCCTAGCTTAAAAGACATCTCGTAAACCTTGTAAAATAAGTTGGTAAAAGTTACCCTCTGTTTGTCCATGTATCACTACAGGTGACCATGGAATTGAGGCATTGGCCGTGTGTCCAGTGTACCCTTTTGTACATGTTTTGTTTCTCTTCATATGAGTCCTTCCCTTCCAAGTTCTCTTCAGTTGCCTTGCTCATCCTGGTTCTCTATACCCCACTCAATATTGGTTCCTAATTCCTGTCTTTCATATCTCAGATCCCCATTTCTGTATCCTTTTCTGCTTTTAGAGGGTGATTTCTGAGACATGTAGGAAATATAGGAACATGGCTTTTTTTAGCACCCAAGTCCTTCAGTGCCCAGTCCCAGGTCTTCCTCATCTCTCTTTACTACCAACACAGGTCAGACTTCTCCTGAATTGTTCACTCCTTTTGTTTTTATAACTCTGACCCACAGATATATTTTTTAAAATACTTTCTAGCTCTTCTCATTTTTACTTAATATTTATTGAGATTATTATTTTAATTAGAATATAGATAAAATGCCCAGTCATCTCTTTGCTTTGTGCATATTCTTTTTCTATTATATAAATTTATGACCAAGAATTAAAGTTAGGATGCATGTCTTTTGTTAGTAGAAGTACAATTAACCTAGACTTGAAGAAGTTAGCTGAAGGAAAGTTAGCTGATTATAATCAGTAATTTTCACTAATAAAAATTAGGATATTATATGGTTATAGTATCTTACAAAGGCCAACCTTTTTCTTATTATGCAGATAGCTAGAGAAAATGATCAAAAAAGGAGAAAATGATGGAGGAGAATGACAAGGATTAGGATGGTAATACTGCATTAACTGTTAGCCATACTGCTCAGGGTTTTTGATTGCAGAAAACAAAATCTAGTTGTTATATAAAATAGTAAAGGGTTTCTTACAGAGCCTTGGATAGTTTGTAGAATTTCTGAAAGAGATAGCACACCAAGCATTCCTTAGTCAGAAATAAGCCAACAGGGAACTTTTTAGAGAAAACACCTCCTGCGTCCCCATCAGTTTGCTTAGTGCTCATGAATCTAAGGACCAGACACTAAAACATTCCATCGTGGCTGCTCTGGAAGAATGAAATGCCTCTAGCACCTTGGTAACAAGAAGTGTTGCATAGCCTCCACTTCCAGTGCTTACTTTCACCATTGGTTTGCTCATTAAATGAGGAACTGTATAAAATCCTAGCTGCAGAGGAATTGAGAAATGTAGCCTTTAGAATTTTCAGCTCCTCATGTATAGGAAATTTAGTGTAATATTGTGAGCCTGTATGATGCACATGAATCCAAATACTGAATAACTGAATATATATGTATATATATTGCAAGAAAGCAAAGAATTGCATAGAAAATTTTGAAGACTCTACATTAAGAAATTCAGTGGTACCTCTGTATTTATTGTTAATTCATTCTGGAACTTGTAACAAGGGCCAAAGCCAACGAGCACTGAACAAGTGACAAGTGATAAAGCATTTTCTCTTGCAGGTTGACAGTGTAGCTCATACAAGTTCTAGCAAGTACAACAAGTCCCAAGCAAGTGCCAAGTGCCAAAACATTTTTTTTTTCTTGTCAAAACATGATGAGTATAGGGCTTGACGAGTGAGTGGGGTTGGGGCTCCGCCCGCAGGCTGCCACAGTTAAGAATAAGTCTACTAAGACATTATCTGCTTGGGGAGGAAAGGGGGCCAATCTCTCAAAGGAGAAGGGCCAGGATCCTGTTCCTCAATGGGCTTTTATTGCATTTAATTTGCATAGGAATACAGGGTGTATGCGTAAAGCTCATCAGTCATGGTCAGGCAGTAATGATCAAACAATAGATAACATTCAGAGAACTATGAGGGCTTATTTTGAGTCAGGGTCAGTTAGCTCAAGGGCCATAAAACTTTGGGGAAACAAACTCATTTCATGCTTGGACACTTACTGTTTAAATCAAGAGTATTAGCAAAGTAGGTTTCACGGGATTTTATGCATTCTTTCTTAGGCCTGATCCCCCAGGGAACCTGCCCTTTGCAGCACAGGGTCACACCTACCTCAGGCATTGCTTCAGGCTCAAGTCAGGCAGGGGAAGTAAGGCAGCCAAGAGATTAGGAGACTTCTTGCAGACAGAATGAGGACTCAGGCTATGTCAAAGTCTCTTTTTCTATTGCCTCCTAAGTCCTTCCCTCAGGGCCCCTTCATAACCATGCCTGTCTTAGATCATCCCTCCTTTGAGGAATCTTACCCATCATTGGCTAACCAGCCATCCGCCCGGGCCAAGCAGGGTGAAGTGAAAGGGGGCAGAGGCGGTGTCCCGGCGGTGTCCAGGAAGATAAGCTTTGTCTGCTTAATGGCTTATGGTCCCAAGGTCCTTTACTCAGCCTTAGCCATGGAGGCTTACAGTTTCTGAAACCAGGCAGGGCGGTTCCCAGCAAGTGAGTACCAACATATGACTGTGTGTTGAAACATAATTTACAATAGTAACTTTTTAAAGTAGCTCATTTCCCCATAGTTCCAGGCAGCTATTTATTGAACAGAAAAATAATTTGAAAAAAGCAGGAAAGAAATCCAGAAATGGAAATAATTCCATTGTCCTCCATAGTTGGCAGTCTAATTGCAAACAGAAAACTACATAGATGAAAACCTAATTTTTTATTGTGACATACAGATAATTATGGGGTAAACCTAAACGTAAAGAAAAACATTAATCAGTACCTTCAGTTAATGTAATAGGAGCGTAAATCATAGATATAGAACTGCATAGTTACAATGGTAGAACAGATGGTATTATTTAATAAAAATAAGCTTAGTGAGCTAGATCAGGACAAGCAGAAGACCATGATGTGAAGCAAATCTCTCTTTCTACTTAATAGTCACTGCCTGTTTGTCACAGTGTTCAATCCAAAAGATTCTGTTTGCTACCCTCACTCATTCCAGCCACTATACCTGAGGTCTGACTTCACCTTGGTCTCTGGACCTTGAGAGCTGTTTTCTCTAAAATCTAATAGCCAGCTACTTCTTTCCTCCCTTTTCCGCATTTCCTTAACCCAGCAGTTCTGCAGCCCCCTCGCAGTACTGCACAGCCATGGGATTTGTCTGTTCCCGTGCTGTTCAGTGCTGCTGGGGGCAACTGCACACCAGTCCTGGGCAGGCAAGCTGCACCTCTCCCATTGTCAAAGAACTTCCCACATAGTCCCTGCTTTCCCTAAGCCTCTTGTTCTCCCCCTTCCACCACAGCACGTCTTTGCTTCCAGCTTTACTGAGAAAATAGAGCCCGACAAGAATTAACTTTGTTCATATATTCTCCTTAACCTCTGACTTTATTAATTTATCTTCTTTTCAGCTGGAAGATGTTTCTCCTTCTGTCCAAGGGAATAAGTATGCTTGCAACCTACAGTCTTTCCTCCAGTTTGTCTGGAAACCTTGTTTTATGAATTAACTTCACTATTTCCCTTTTTAAAAATTTCCTTTTTAATGTTATACTTGAAACATACAAACAATATATTATGTCACTATCATTTGATTAATTGAAGATAAGGAGAACTTTGTTTTAAATATATTTTATTGATTATGCTATTACAGTTGTCCCATTTTTTTCTGCCCTCTATTCCTCTCCACCCCACACCCTTCCTCCCTCTGGCATTGCCCCTCTTAGTTCATGTCCATGGGTCGCACATATAAGCTCTCTGGCTTCTCCATTTCCTGTACTATTTGATAAGGAGAAAGTTTTAAATGGCAAATAGATGAGACTTTGAAGGCTAAACATTAAGTTAACATAACTTTTAAAAATATTTTATTTCATATAAAGCTAATTTACGATACATGAAAAAGTAGCTGGTGCCTGTTGATACACTGTCCTAGGATTACTGGTACAGGCATAACTTGTTTTATTGCACCTCATTTTGTTGTGCTTCATAGATTTTGCATTTTGACAAATTGAAGGCAAGACCCTTTACCAGCAAAAAGATTACCACTTGCTTTATTATGATACTCGCCTCATTGTGGTGTTCTGGAACCAAGCCTAAATATCTTTGAGGTATGCCTGTGTAACATACCTTCATACCATAACATTCCCCCATTTTATAAATGATAGAACTGTGATTCAAAGAGATTAAGTTTACGCAATATCTGCCTGTGCTCTTAGCCATTATTTGATGTTAACTCACAGTTGCTCAGATTTCTGACTAAAGGTTGGTGTGTGTTAAACAGTTTCATGAAATTTCAAAGGGATAAAAGGAGGAATGAATACACAGATAGGCTTTTGAAAGAGATTGGAAAACTAAATCAAAATCATAGGATCCAAAATAGTTTATAATATAATGAAAGAAGTTGGGAGAAGTATAGGAGACACACAGGAAGCCATGTTCTTGCTGGTCCAGAAGCCGTGGAGGAGGGGGCTAGCTTGAGAGTCAGGTATAGGACTAAGTAGTTATTCCACTTCTTCCATTTATCTTAGGTCTTACGTGTTTGGATTTGTGTTCTAATTCTTGCATTCTTCTTTCATAGCCTTACACCTGAAATTGTCAGTACACCTTCCTCACCAGAAGAGGAGGATAAGTCAATACTTAATGCAGTTGTTCTTATTGATGATTCAGTGCCAACAACAAAGATTCAAATCAGGCTGGTAGATGGGAGTCGTTTGATACAAAGATTCAATAGTACACACAGGTAAGCTTCTAGTTAGCTGACATGCACATGGTTATTTATGTAAATTGTATGTGATGTGTGTTGCAGAATATTACATTCTTTCAATTTGCAGTAAGTTTTTAACAAAAGAAAGAAAAACTTGAGAAGGGTAATAGGTGTAAGAAGTGAAATACTTAGTGATTAAATATCTTTTGTAAACTGTCCAAATATTATTGCACATCCAAGTATCACTCAAAAGAAATAAAGAAAAAAAGTTAAAAGCTGCAATTTTGCACTGTTGCCGAAACCATGTGAAGTGGAATCAGATTTAATTTAATATAGTAAAACCTTATTTGGACTTCATTCATATAAAAATTTATAGTAATTTTGATCGGGATTAACTTTTACATAGCAAATTGTTCATAATATAAATTTGTAGTGTAAAGTTTAATTGTGGTATTGTCAAGTACTTCATATAAACCATTATAAATGCCATTTTAACATTCATTTGCACATCAATATTTGTGTTAATATTTTTGTTCATTGCATCCCTCTGAGGGATACATTTATGCTCTTAATTAAGTTACTATCTATATGTGAAAGTAATCTTTTTTACTTTAAATCATTTTTATTTTTCAATTGCAGTTAATATACAATATTATATTAGCTTCAGGTGTGTAACCCAGTGATAAGACATTATATAAATTAATAAGTGCTCATTTTGATAAATCTCTTACTCAGCTGACACCTTGCATACTTATTAGCATATTATTGACTATATTCCCTATGTTGTATTTTAGATTCCCATGACTATTCTGTAACTACCAATTTGCACCTCTTTGTTTGTTTCTTAGGTTCAGTTGTTGATAGATTGCCATTTTATTGTTCGTATTTCATCTTCTCTTCTTCTTCTCTTCTTAAAGAAGACCCTTTAATATTTCATATGATACCAGTTTGGTGGTGATGAACTTTTAGCGTTTTGTTGTCTGGGAAGCTCTTTATATGTCCTTCATTTCTAAATAATAGCTTTTCTGGGTAATCTTTGTTACATTTCTTGCTTTTCATCACTTGGAATATTTCTTGCCAGTCCCTTCTGGCCTGCACAGGTCCTGTTGAGAAACTTATGAGAGCTCCCCAGTAGGTAACTGACTACTTTTCTCTTGCTGCTCTTTGTCTTTACCCTTTGGCATTTTAATTATGGTGTGTCTTGCTGTGGGCCTCTTTGAGTTCATCTTGTTTGGGACTCCCTATTTCTTGGACTTGTATGTCTATTTCCTTCACCAGGTTAGAGTAGTTTTCTGTCATTTTCTTTCAAACAGGTTTTCAAGTTCTTGCTCTCTCTTCTCCTTCTAGCACCCCTGTAATGCAACTGTTGGTATGCTTGAAGTTGTCCCAGAGGCTCCTTACACAATCCTCATGTTTTTGGATTCTGTTTTGTTGTTGTTGTTGTTCTGATTGGATGTTTTTTGCTTCCTTATATTCCAAATCATTGATTTGATTTTCAGCTTCATCCATTCTACTGTTGATTCCCTGAAAGTTATTATTTATTTCAGCTAGTGTATCCTTCATTTCTGACCGGTTCTTTTTTACATTTTCCATGTCCTTTTTTATGCTGATGAAATTCTCTCTAAGTTCATCTACTCTTCCTGTAAGTTCATTGAGCATCCTTATTACCAGTGTTTTGAGCTTTGTATCTAGTAGATTGCTTGTGTCCATTTTGTTTAGTTCTTTTTCTGGAGTTCTGATCTGTTCTTTCAGTTGGGACATGTTTCTTTGTCTCATCATTTTGGCAGCCTCTCTGTATTTGTTTCTGTGTATTAGGAAGAACTTCTACAGTCTTGGCAGAGTGGACTTATTTAGTAGGTGTCCTATAGAGTCCAGTGGCACAGACTCCCCATCACCCAAGTTGGGTACTTGAGGTGCGCCCCACCCCCCTGTGTGGACTACTGTGTACTGTGTGTACACCCTACTGCACTGGTCATTGAGCCTTGATTGCCATTGGCATGTCAGTGGGAGGGATTTACCCCCAGGCCAGTCAGCTTCAAGGACTGGCTGCAGCTACTACCATGCAGGATCAGCTGTGCAGGGGACCATCCCACAGAGCAGGACTTACTTCAGCAGGGCTCTGGTCCCTGCCGAGTCTGCCTCTTAAGTGTATCACTTGTGGAGGTGGTTGGGTAGTGCTTTGATGTGGTCTGAAGCTGTCCACTGGGTGGGCTGGCTCTGGGTCCTCCAAGGAGATGCAGGCCAAGGTCAGCCACCACCTGTGCTCTGCCTGGGACATCCAGTGTGAGCCACAAAGTGATCTGCAGTTGTCTGCTACTTGTGCTGGGCTTGGTGGTACCAAGGAAAGGCCATGCTGTGAACCAAGGCAGGCTGCCACTCATGCTGGGCCTAGGGCCACTTAGCAAGAGGTATGGGGCACACCAAGACCAGATGCTGCTTGTTTTAGAGATTTTAGGAACATCTGAATCATAAGCCAAGACAGGCCATTTGTATGGAAAAGGCACTGGAAACAGCTTGGTGGGCCCACAAGTTGGGTGGGGTAGGGTCTCAGGGAGTCACCATGGCAGGTGGAACAGTGTTAGCCAGGTTGTTGGAGACTCAGATATGGTGCCCACCTGCCAGCTCTATGTAGGAGGGCTCAGAAAAGGAACAATGACCTCTACTAGCCTTTCTGTCTGGGTAAAAGCTGCCCCTCCTGCCCCACCCCCTGAATGCTAGATATTCACTTCCTTCCTGTGTATCCCTGGTGCCTTTCGAGCTATTGCCCCAGTGCTGGAGCTCAAGTAAGTGAGTCCAAGTAAGTCCATGCATGGGCCCTTTAGAAGGAATGCCTGGGACTACAGAACCCTCCATCTCACTCAGCCATAATCCCTGATGGGTTTCACAGCCAGAAGTTATGGGGACTTCTCTTCCTGGCACTGGAACCCTGGGCTGCAGGGCCTCATGTGGGGCTGGGACCCATTATTCTCAGGGGGCTTCCTCTGAACCCTAGATGTTCCTCCCAGTTTTTATCTCCCACACATGGTATGGGACCAGGCATCTCTGCATCTTTGTCCCTCCTACCGGTCTCAGTGTGGCTTATTTATATCCTTAGTTGTAGAACTTCTGTTCAGCTAGATTTCAGGGAGTTCTGAATGATGGTTATTCTCTAGTTTAGTTGTAATTTTGATGTGGTTGTGGGCAGAGTTGAGTACTGCATTTACCTATGCCACCGTCTTGACTGGCAGCCCTATGTCAAAATAATTTTTAAAAATTATTCGTATGACTTACACTTTTTATAGTTTCAGACTCACTCTGACACAGGCCAATTTGAGATAGCTTTTTCTGGGTCATATGCTGCTAATATATTTTGTACTCTGTAAAAACTGGGACCTGCATTTTCATGGTAATAACATGGTTGAGCCCTAGCTGGTGTAGCTCAGTGGACTGAGTGCCAGCCTGCAAACCAAAGGGTCACTGGTTTGTTTCCCAGTGAAGGCACATGCCTGAGCTGCAAGCCAGGTCCCCAGTAGGGGGGGCTTGAGAGGCAACCACACATTGATGTTTCACTCTCTTTTTCCCCACCTCCCCTCTCTAAAAATAAATAAATAAAATCTTTTTTAAAAAATGGTTGACATTTTATGCATAACTTACATGAAGATTGTCTCTGTTTTATAGTAAAAGTAGATACTACATATACTTCAAAGTTATTCTTCACATTTTGTCTTAAAGCTAAGTCCATCTGTTGAAATAGTATAAATTAAAGAAAGTTACAACACATTTTTAAAAGGGTTAGAGTTGTGTAATTTTTATTATCTAATTTTAGCTAAAAGCTTTCATGGTAATACAACTTCTGTATCACAAATTATTTTTACCTTGTTTTTCAGGATCCTGGATATTCGGGACTTCATTGTACAGTCCCGCCCTGAATTTGCAACTCTTGACTTTATTCTTGTGACTTCATTTCCAAACAAAGAGCTAACGGATGAAAGCCTGACGCTACAAGAAGCAGATATTCTTAACACTGTGCTACTCCAGCAACTAAAATAATACTGCTTCTTCTATTCTTGCAGTAACATAGAAGAGAGATAATGTGCCATATTTAATAAGGAGAACTTTCTTATAAAGATACCTAATTGTTTTTATTATTTATACAGATACTTTTTGGTTTTACTCTTATTCAGTCCTCCAACCTTAGCATAGATGAATTTGGACTGGGAATGGATCTCAAGATAAATGTGTTTGAGTTTTTAGTTGTAGGGCCAGCTTATATTCATAGATTTTAAATATCCAGTCAGACGAATTTGTTACATGTTCAGTGTTGATATAACAACATTTGTTGGCAGCGAAAATGAACAAAACTTCATTTTGATAAATTTAGTGAAATTTGCACTAAAGTTTCTTCATGCTGCATCGATCAAGAGCCATTAAGGAATATTCTGATCAAATATTTTGAAAATTTTTCTGTATATACTAAAGAATGTCTGTATTCTGATTTTTGAAATGCTTTGATCATATGATGATTATTTCTCCTATTAAGATATTATGCATCCTTTTTACTGATTGGTTTAGCTATATTACTGTATCAAGAAAATATAGTTTGGCCTTGTATTTTACAGAACTGTGAACACCCTAACCTAGAAACAGACATAACAGTCAGCAATCTTGAGATGTGGTCAACAGCCCTTTAACACAGAGAAATTACAGTCCCACTCAGAGCCTGCCTGGTCACATGCATTTATTTGTTCGACACATGTTTCTGGGGATGGGGTCCCCAACCCCCAGGCCGCAGACCAGGCCCAGACCATGGTCTGCTAGTAACCAGGCCCCACAGCGGGAGGTGAGCGGCAAGCATAGGAGTGAAGCTTTGCTGGCTTTACAGCCTGAGCTTCACCTCCTGTTCCAGCCTGCTCCCACCCCCCACCCCATCTTCCACAAACCCAGTCCCTGGTGCCAAAACGGTGGGAGTCTGCTGTTCTAGGGGACCCACTGTAGATATTAAACACTATTTGAAGTGTCAAAACCAGAATGTATTCTACTCCAGAACAAAACAAGTGTAGAAATACAGGAATGTCAATTCTGTCAGGCTGCCTGGACCTACAGAATGGGCAGCGGGAATGTTTGCATTTCTGCTGAAGCCAGGTGTTTCCTGAATGAGGCGGGCTATGTCAGGGATGATAGAAAAGCTTTTTTTTCCTTCCTAGAGACCACTTCGTCTTAGGCCACCACTCCTGATTAGTTTTCTATTGCTGCTGTTAACAGGTGACTCCAGACTTGGTGGCCCATAACAGCAAAGGCTCATTATCTTCCAATTCTTCGGGTGAAACTAACCTCGCTAGGCTAGTATTAAGGTGCTGACAGGACTGCATTTCTTTCTGGAGACTCTGGGAGAAGCATTTCCTGGCCTTTCAGCTTCTAGTGGCCACATGCATTCCTTGGCCTGTGACCCTCTGTTCCTGTCTTCAAAGCCAGCAGCATTGTTATCTTTCTGACTTTTCTCTGACATTTTATTTCTGTGACAATAGCCAGAAAAGGTTCTCTGCCCTCAAGAACTCATGTAATTAGGTTGGGTCTACTAGGTCATCCAGGATTATTTTCCCTCATAAGGTCTATAGGAACCTTAACCACATCTTTAAATTGTCTTTTACCATGAAAAGTAACATCGCAGGTTCCTTCTGGAAGCTCCAAGGGTGAATCTGTGCTTTGCCTCTTCAGCCTGTAGAGGCTGCTGGCATCCCCTCACCGATGTTTGTATCCCTGCCCCTCCAGTCTGCTGTTCTTACCTCTTTTACTACCAACTTTAATTCTGCTTTTCTCTTTTAAGGATCTCTCATTTCAAAATGCTTAATATAATGACATCTGCAAAACTTACAGGCCTGGAGATTAGAACATGAGTATTTTAGAAGCCAGGGCTGGGGGCACTCTATTCACCACAGTTTACTCCTGCCTCAAAAATCCACATCCATCCCAAACAGCGGTGCTCAAAAATCTCAGACCATTACAGCATCAGCTTCAAGTGCAATATCTTATCTGAATCTCACTGAAAAATCTCACATCTCATTTTAAATCATCTAAATTGGGTATGAGTGAGGGCCTGTGTATGGCTTCTGAAACACAGTTTCAGAACCAGTGCTTTTCTCCCAAACATGAAGATAGGACAGGCATAGAATAACAGTTACAGATATTCCTGTTCAAAAAAATCAAAATGGAATGGAAAAAGACACACCAGTGCCAAGCAACTCAGAAATTTAGTTAGGCGCACTCGGTTGGGTCTCAGCCTGGAACTGGTTCTGTGGTGGGCAGCACCATCCCCTGGGCTAAAGGTTTCCTCAGAGTCCTCAACTTTTTCATGAAAGGTCACGCATGTTTGCAGCCCAATAGTTTCATCAACTTGTTTCTTGTCTGGAAATCTGGGAGGTCTGATCACCTTCCATTTCATATACACTCTGTACCTTTAAGGGGACACTGTCTGCTGGTATAACGTTATCAAAACACTGGGGGATCTTCTGTGTATGTTACAGGATTCACTACATACTGGAGGCTCCTCCACATGTGTTTTTCTAAAATAAGTAACTCCATCTCTGATTTTGTTCTGAGATGACTGAGAGGATCTGTAAGTCACACTGCTAATCTCTTCAAAGAGCCTTTTGTGTGACTGAACACTCAGGCCTTTTTATCTTTCTCAAAGAGGTATTAGTAAAAGCTGTACAGCTGCCCTCTTGCCTCGTTCTCTAGGGCAGTCTTTCCTGAATCTCGTAATTTTAATGCCTTTTGCCATTTGGGTAGGCTAAGAATTTTCAAGTCATCAAGTCCTGTTTTCCTTATATTTAACAGTTGTTCTTTCAGTTTATCTCCCCTCACATTTTACTATAATCTGCAAGAAGGAAGCCGGCCCCACCTTCTGCACTTTGCTTAGAAATCTCTTCAGCTAAACATACTAAGTTCATCACTTAAAATTTCTGCTCTCCACATAACTTCAGGACACGATTCAAGCTAAGCTTTTGCCACTGACTAGAATCTTTTTTCCTGTAGTTTCCAGCAGCATGCTCCTCACTCCCCTCTGAGCTCTCACAGGCAGCACCTTTCATGTCCTTATTTCTCTGCATGGTCTATTCATGACAATTTAGATGTTTTCTATGGCGATTCTCTGCCACGTGGCTTCCCTCCTTTGAGCCCTGACTAACAGTGTTAAGGCAATCTTGGCTTTCTCTGTCATCCTCCTAAAATGTCTTCCACCCTCTGCTCACTGACCAGTTTCAAAGCCACTTCTGTAATTTCAGGGGATTGTTGTGGCAGCACCCCACTTCCAGGTATCTAGAAAACTCTTGCCTACTTGGTGCCAGTTGACGCGAATATGCCAATAAGAGATTTAGAATTCACCTTTCTCAGGGGGCCCTGGTTGTTTTAAGGCAGTGGATTGACCTGTGTGTGGGGTTTTAATACCGGGAGTGCTACCAGAAATTCCACGGATAGAAGTGTTGATCACACCACCACAAAGAGAACTTTTTCTGAATGTCATAATATACAGTAAGAAGATTATTCCTAAGTATTCTCCCCAGGACAGGACACCCTGTTTCTTCCCACTCATTGCAAACAACTTGGAGAATATATAAGTAATAGTTTAAAGAATCAATCTCAGTTCAGAAAGTTGACAAGGGATGCACTACATTTTCTCAGGAGCAAAACCATCTTCCCAAGGAAATACGCTATTGAAACAAATGAGCATTTTAAATAAAAGGGCATTGTTCTGCTTTGAATTAATAAAATGGGGGTGGGGGAATAGCCAAGCCCTGTAAAATTACTTGAAATTTTATTCTTATAGTTGACTTTCATCACTTATGTGCACGTACAGAACAACTGCCATTTTTGTATACAGTATTCCAAAGTACAGAGATTTACATTAGGAGAAAGAATTAAACATCCAGAGGGGATGAACAGGACTTACATGAACAACATAGTATTTTGCTTCATTCAGAGTTATTTTCCTGATTTCTTTTTACTTCTGCAGTCATAGTAACTTTGAAAATCTGTAATCCTCTCAGAAAAGTTTGTCACAGAAGTGAGGTGACCTTGTGTGAAGTCAATTGTTTTGCATGATATGTAATCACAAACTTTTCAAATGTCTTCTTACCAATAAAGAATGTTTTCACAGAAACTCACAGAAAATCCTTTTCAAATTTCTTTGATTTGCAGTTTTATTTGAGTGGCTTGATGGAGTATTTTAAGCAGGAGTGATATTTCCTGTGATGCATCTTTTTGATGGGCAGAAAAAAAAACGAGCTGAAGCAATGGAATCTCAATTTCCCATTACTATTTCTGTTTTTATTCCACCAAAATAAAGAAGCAAATTTTACTCAACTCTTCGCCACAGTGGATTTCTGAAAACCTTGTCACAACATATATTGTTAATAAAGTGCAGCCTGTTTTCCCCTTGAGTTTTTGTCTACTCAGTGATGCAAAAAATTCAGTGGAGTAAATTTGAAGATCTGATTGGCTTTATCGAGCAATTCATGAATCGGGCAGCATCTCACCTAGCAGGTAGAGAGGAGTGCCAAAGGGTACAGAAAGGGAAAGGTTTTTAAAGGCGAGACGAGGAAGTTTATTTCAGGTCAAGGTAACATGTCTGTGGGGGTGGAAGGAGTCTACGTGGCAGATTACTTCATCCTCCTGTGAGCAGAAGGAAGGGCTGTGTAATAAACCTGGCAAGCTCAGGAGGTCACATGGCAGGCAGGCCTGACAAGCTCAGTAACCAAAAGTAACCATGCAGGGTTCTCTGATCTCAAATTCTGAGCTGGAGAGGTCATAGCCCGTAATTAACGGCTCAGGCCTATTACTTTCTTACAAAGGTCAATCTTTACCTTTGCTAAGTGAGCCCTTTCCATTGTTCTTATGAATCAAAGGTAACATACCATACATATGTCAAAGTAATTTCCTTTTACCGACTCCTCAGGGTACAACCTCCCACCAGAGCCTGAGACCACAAAACCCCTCATTGTTGTCTTGTTCCCCAAATACCATCTGTGTGCTGTAAATATCAGTTATTAATTATCCTGTACCATAAATGTAGAAGTAGTATGTGTTTCTCCATTTTGCTTTTTGTCCAGTCCTAGAGATTTCCCTGCTTTCCTTTCTGCCGGCATAAATGTACCATCAATGGACTCAGGTACCTTCCTTAATGTTTTCTTCTTTGATTTTAAACGTGTAAAAGAGACTGCAGAGCTATAATTCTCTGAACCATATTCTCAATATGTTGAGATCTTGCTTCCAGGCATGTCCTTAAAATCTGGTTCAAATAAACTCTTTGTAAAATTCTTCTATAAGTTTGGATGTTCTGTTATGTGGATTCCTTTGTGGAAGGGAAAATCCTATGCAGCAGGTTACTTTATAGATGATGACCAAAAATTTCACCCTGACCAGTTGCTCTTGCATTCCCGGGCAGAGTGTAACGGCGGTGATTTAGGTATTACGTCTTGCTTTGCTTAGCACAAGTGACTCCATTTGGGGCTTGTCATTTCTTTTTAACAGTGGTATGGCCTTGTTTCTTCTACTGTTAACAGATTTTATCATTCTTCCTAGAATCAGGAATGGTGAAAAGTATAATTTTTAGTTTTCTATAAGAATTTATGTTGATTAACCATAAAAAGTAACAGTAATACAAAAATTCAGAACATCAGTAGGCTTAAAAGTGGAAGCATGAACGTGGTTGAGTTCAAGTGGAGTCCTGCTTTCACCAGCACGGAATTTCAAATTGGGCCTGGGCTTTTGAGCATAGTAGGTGGTAGGATGAAGGAAGTAACAGCTAATAGAAAAAAATGCTCATCCTTTCTACAGATCAATGCCAGATTTGACATTTTCCAAGGTCAGGTGGTCATTTTTATTAATGTGGTAAAACTATATGTAAAAATCTTTTATACATGCAAGATATAAAATATGTGATGATAACATCAAGGCTAGGAGGTCTTTTGAATACCTATTTTAAATATTTAGAGTATAAGTAAATGTAACTATTTGAAATATTGTATACCTAGGTGTTCTAGGGTGACTCAAACAGTTCTGACTTTGTATCTTTAAGCATTGTGTGATTTATTTCCAATAAGGGGTACATATCTCAGAGATAACTACTTGTGTTGCATATTTATTGAAGGCTTACAAAGAGCAGAATCCTATATTTGGCAGCAGCCTGTTGCTTATGGTCAGTGTCACAGTTGTCCCCTGACCTCAACTTAAAGTGATTTATTCAGAGAAGCCTTTCCTGATGCCCCAACCTAAAATCATCCCCTTGTCTCTCTCAGTACATCACTCTGTTTACTGCATAGCATTAGCAATACCTGATAGTTTCTTGTTGACCGGCTTGATTTTTTTCTTTTTTACTTTTTTTATATTTTATTTTATTGATTATGCTATCACAGTTCTCCTGATTTCCCCTTTGCCCCCCTCCAGCCAGCACCCCCCAATGCCCTCAGGCAATCCTCACAGCATTGTTCATGCCCATGGGTCATGCGTATAAGTTCTTTGGCTACTCCATTTTCTATACTGTACTTTACATCCCCCTGATTATTCTGTAACTATCTATTTGTACTTCTTAATATCCTCACCTCCTCACCCATTTCCCTATACCCCCTCCCATCTGACAACCATCAAAATGCTCTCCATATCCATGATTTTGTCTCTGTTCTTGTTTGCTTAGGTTTTTTTTTTTTTTTTTAGATTCAATTGTTGATAGATATGTATTTTTGCCATTTTATTGCTCATAGTTTTGATCTTTCTTTTTCTTATATAATCCCTTTAACATTTCATATAATAATAGTTTGGTGATGATGAACTCTTTTAGTGTTTTCTTATCTGGGTAGCTCTTTATCCGCCTTTCCATTCTAAATGATAGCTTTGCTGGTCAGAGCAATCTTGGCTGTAGGTCCCTGCTTTTCATGGCTTTCAATATTTCTTGCCACTACCTTCTAGCCTGCAAAGTTTCTTTTGAGAAATCAGCTGACAGTCTAATGGGAACTTTCCTATGGGTAGCTAACTGCTTTTCTCTCCTGCTTTTAAAATTTTCTCTTTATCTTTAACCTTTAGCATTTCAATTGTGATGTGTCTTGGCATGGGCCTCTTTGCAACCATTTTGTTTGTGACTCTCTGTGCTTCCTGGTCTTCCATGCCTATTTCTTTCACAAAATGAGAGAAGTTTTCATTATTTTATCAAATAGATTTCCAATATCTTGCTCTTTCTGTTCTCCTTCTGGCACCCCTATGATGTGAGTGTTGGACCTCTTGAAGTTGTCCCAGAGGCCACTTATACTCTCCTCATTATTTGGATTCATTTTTCTTCTTGTTGTTCTGATTGGCTGGTTTTTGCTTCTTTATGTTGCAAATCATTGATTTGATTTTTGGCCTCACCCACTTTACTGTTGTTTCCCTGTAAATTGTTCTTTATTTCAATTAGTGTATCCTCTGTTTCTGACCAGATCTTTTTTTTATCCTGCTGAGGTCCTCACTAAGTTCCTTGAGCATCCTTATAACCAGTGCTTTGAACTCTGCATCTGATAGATTCCTTATCTCCATTTTATTTAGCTCTTTTTCTGGAGTTTTGCTCTATTCTTCCATTTGAGCCATGTTTCTTTGTCTCCTTATTTTGGCAACCTTTCTGTGTTTGTTTCTGTGTATTAGGTGGAGCTGCTTTCACTCTGTATCTTGATAGTGTGACCTAATGTAGTAGGTGTCCTGTTGGGTCCAGTGGCACAGCATCCCCTATCACCCAAGCCAGGTACTCAAGGTGTGCCTTTTGGGTGGGCTGAGTACACCTTCCTCTTGTAGTTGAGCCTTGGTTTCTATTAGTAGATCAATGGGAGGGATTTGTCCAGGCCAGTCAGCTGCAAGGATTGGCTGTGACCACTGACCACTAAACTCTGCCCTCCTTGGTAGATCAGCTGTGCAGGGCAGGGTGGTGGTGTTCACATGTGATCTATAGCTGTCCACTGGGTGTGCTGGCCTGGGGTTTCCAGCAGGGTAGTGCAGGCCAAGGTCAGCCCCCACCTGTGTTTTGCCTGGGACCACCCTGCCTGAGCTATAAAGCAATCTGAGATGGCTGCTACTTGTGTTGGCCTTGGAGATTCTCAGTCAAAGCCAAGCTGTGAATCTAGGGTGGCTGCTGCTAGTGCCAGGCCTGGGGTTCACTGAGGCCAGCTGTTGCTTGTTTGAGAGGATTTATGAATTTGTGCTTCAAGAGCCAAGACCAGATATTCATATGGAAAAGCAGCTTGTGTGGGCCCATAAGTTGAGTGAGTTGGAGTCTCTGTGGATCTCTGGTGGGTCAGTGTTAGCCAGGCTGATGGAGTCTCAGATATGGTACCTGCTTGCCATCTCAGTGGCTCTGTGGGGGGAGGATTTAAGAAAGGGACAATGGCCTCTGCCTGTGTTTCTGTCTAAGAGGAAGCTGTCCCCTACCTCTTGTCTTGATGCCAGATACTTTAGTTCCTCCCTTTATGTCACTGGTGCCTTCAAGCTGTTACCCTGATGATGGAGCTCAGAGGGAGTGAATCCGAGTAAGTGAGTCCACGTATGGGTTCTTTAAGAGAAACTGCGTGGGGCTCCAGAAGTTTCTTCCACTGACTCAATCCCCACTGGTTTTTGCAGCCAGAAGTTGTGGGGACTTATCTTCCTGGCACTGGAACTCTGGGCTGGGGGCCCTGGTGTGGAACTAGGACTCCTTGCTCCCAAGATATCCCTCCTGAATTTTTATCCACCATGCATGGGTGTGGGACCAGCCCATTTTGTGTCTCTACCCCGCCTACAGTGTAGATGGATGTGGTTTCTTTAATTCTATAGTTGTCAGACTTCCATTCAACTTGATATCTGATAGTTCTGAGTGTTGGTTCTGTATTTTAGTTGTAATTTAAATGTGGTTGTGTGAAGAAGTGAGCCATATCTGCTACACCGCCATCTTGACTGGAAGATCTGCTTGACGTTTACCCCATCTCCTAACGTAGAGGCAGTCTTTCTCATTCTTACTTCCTGTCATGTGCCAAAACAATATACTGATGCAGTTAATGTTCTGTATTTGAAGGGGGGGGGGAATCCATCGGTTGATGAGTAAGGGGGGAGATACAGTGCTTCACAAGCAGTGGAGCAAGGTATTTGGGCAAGAGTGAGTTTTACAATGGCAACCTGAAACAGGCCGTGATTGGCTAGAAGGGCAAGGATTTCCTTATAAAGGTAAGTAGGTCCTATTTCCCGTAAATGCAGCTGACTTAGGTTTAGATTTGTGATGTGGGGCAACCTCCATTTTGTGAGTCCTGATGTATGAATTAACTTTATCACCCCGGATTCTCAGAATGGCTTTGTGAGGGCGGGGGTTTTTCTTTTCCTCTGCTGTATCCTTACAGCCTAGAGCAGATCTTAAATGGAGGAGTCACTCAGTAAATGTTTAACAAGTAATCCATGAATTAAGAATGGGACTCTCTGAACACTGGAATATATGCATTGATGGGTTAAAAATGGGAGATTCAGAATAGTGTCAACAGAATTAATAATGGTGATAGAAAACGCTTGTACATTTTGACCGAATTTTAAAGGAAGGGGTAGAAACATGTTGTGTAAGCGGCAGCTTGGCTCATTTCCAGCCATGGGGCACCTGTTTTTGCAAGTGAATGGTCCTGGCAGTTTGCCAGGATAGAATAGGGGTGAAGAGGGCTAAGGAATGCCCTCCTGAGAAAATAGCAGTATGCGAAGTACCTGGGTGTGTCTGAATCCAGTAGTAGGTAGGTGCTGTGATTTTAGAAATTTAGAGACAAAGGAGAACACTGTTCTATGGAGACATGATGAAAATCTCTCAACCTGTTAAGTTCCCTTTGATGACCCAGAAAAGTATGCTGGTCACTTGTCATGTCATAAAAATGACATGCTTATCATAAAAATGTCCTCAAAGATTTTATCTGTATATCAGAGTTAAAATACTACTAGCCTTATAATAGCTATTACTTGATGCATTTTATTAATTACACATAATTTGAAATTATTAGCCATTGATGTTTTATTTTAGATTGTAATACCACATAGTCATTTATAGTAAATAAATAAATTTAATGTTGATAAGCTCCAAAAAGTGAAACTCAATTTTATGAAATTTAATCACAATAAATTGGGAGTGTGCTAAATATATGTAAACACTTTTATAAACTAAAAAACCACAGGAGGATGACATAGACGCTTTCATCACATAGCATTTTAAAATCACACTAGCTTGAGGAGGTGTTACTTTGGCAGCCCTCTCAGTTGGCTGGACTCATAAAGAAAATCGTCATTAGTCATTAGATATTGTTCTTGTTCTCTAAATTAACCCCATTACCTAATCTTCCACACAAGCAAAGAAGGTAGAAATGACCTGGAGTTACTTATTTCCTAATAACCTTTTAAACAGCCAAGGATATCTGCAAACATCTATGAATTTCAATGTTCTTATTTTTCAGAAAGGCAATGATATTATAGAATTCTCCTGATTTTGATATTTCTTAATAGCAACCTTTTATATATGTTAAAATACTCAACTAGTACTTGCTTAATGTACATAGGTTTCTTTCGAAAAACACATTATAAGTACAAACCTTAACTATATTCGATATTAAAAATGGCACTAACACTTATAATTATTGGTGAGCAGGGGTTCTCTGTGTGCAGTCTTGAAATAAGAAATTACTTTTAGTGCAGCACTTTGTTCATAGGCATTGCAGGCCATTTGTTGCAGGTTTGATGAAAATAGCAAAGAGGCTGGCTTTAGTTCCAAGAACGCCGTGGCATCTGTTCGTTTGATCTAATCTCCTCAAGTGCCCAGGACCACTGATGATTCGCAAACTGTATTTAGTTTCTCTTTTTCTAAATTATTTTTAAATAAGATATTTAAAATTGAATCTAATAGTGAAAATAGAATTATTAAAGGTGTTTGCCTTCCTTTTTTAGAGGTTATTTTATAACTTTATTTTTATTGTTGGCACTCTTACAGGTGTCCCCAAAAGCTCCCCAGCCCCCATTGCCCACCTCCACCCAGTCCCGACCCTCCTTCCCTCAGGCCATCAGCACACTGGTGTCTGTGTCCATGGGTTATACACATGTGTTCTTTGGCCAATCCCTTCACCGTCTTTCCTCCAGTCTTCCCTCTACTCCTCCCTCTGACAGCTGTCAGTCTGTTCCATGTATCCATGCCCCTATTTCTATTTTGTTCACTAGTTTATTTTGTTCATTAGATTCCACATATAACACACATAATATGGTATTTGTCTTTCTCTGACTGGTTTATTTCACTCAGCATAATAATCTCAAGATCCATCCATGTGTTGCAAAAGGTAAGATGTTCCTTTTTTTTTATGGCCATATGATACTCCACTGTGTAATGTACCACAGTTCTTTTATCCACTCATCTACTAAGGGGTACTTGGGCTGTTTCCAGATCTTGGCTATTGTAAATAATGCTGCTATGAACATAGGGGTGCATATAGTGTTTAAATTAGTGTTTCAGTTTTCTTAGGATAACCCAGAAGTGGAATTGCTGGGTCATAAGGCAGTTCCATTTTTAATTTTTTGAAGAAACTGCATACTGTTTTCCACAGTGGCTGCACCAGTCTGCCTTCCCCCAGCAGTGCACTGGGGTTCCTTTTCTCCACATCCGTGACAGCACTTGTTCGTTGTTTTATTGATGATAACCTTCTGACAGGTATGAGTGACATTTCATTGTGGTTTTAATTTGCATTTCTCTTATGTTTAGTGATGTTGCGCATTTTTTCATAGGCTGATTGGCCATCTGTATGTCCTCTTTAGAGAAGTGTACAATGAGAGCATTTGCTCACTTTTTAATTGGATTGTTTATCTTCCTGGGGTTGAGTTGTGTAAGTTCTTTATGTATTTTGAAAATTGATGACTGATTAGATAGATATATCATTGGCAAATCTATTCTCCTGTACTGTGGATTGCTGTTTGATTTTGTTGATTGTTTCTTTTGCTGTGCAAAAGGTTTTTAGTTTGATATAGTTTTATTTGTTTATTTCTTTTCCTTTGTTTCCCTTGCCCTAGGAAACACATCAGCAAAAACATTGCTATGAGAGATGTCTGAGATTTTACCGCCTATGTTTTCTTCTAGGACTTTTATGGCTTCATCCATTTTGAGTTTATTATTTGGTGGTGTAAGTTAGTGATCTAGTTTCATTTTTGGCATGTACCTGTCCAGTTTTTCTAACACCATTTATTGAAGAGGTGGTCTTTACCCCATTGTACTCTCTTGCCTTCTTTGTCAAACATTAATTGCCCATAAAGCATGGGTTTATTTCTAGGCTCTCTTTATTGTTCCATTGGTCTATATGCCTGTTCTTATGCCAGTACCAGGCTGTTCGGGTTCCAATGGCCTTGTAGAATAGTTCGATATCAGTTATTGTGATCCCTCAAATCTTATACAACAGTCCAGGATGTAACATGAGAAGTGCATTTTCACCTGCCAATATGTATGTATGAAGGGGGACTCATGTGAGGTAACAGTGAATGAAGTAATTTTTTTTCATATGTTATCATCTGGCAATAAATGCGTAAGTTCACAAGCCTGTTAATTTTTACAAAGATCAAGAAGCTGCTGATAGTAAAACAAAATCTCTAGTTACCTTTGACAAGTTAACATTAGGACATCCGTTTGTGGGAATTTGGTTACTTATCATCTCCACCAGAGGGTGTGTGGGCCCTGGCAAAGAATTCATGTCATTATCTTTCCCTTAGCTGGTTTAGTAAAATGAAGGGACAGAATAAAAGTTACTCATTCAAAGAAGAACAAGGAATAACCCAGACATCAATATTATTTAGTACTGCTTTTTCTCTTCTCCTATGGTATAGATAAGGAACACTTGGCTACAAATAATTAGCATTTTCCAAGATGTAATAATGTTAAATTTTTTAAATATTGATAATGTCAACATCAGTGTGCTCTGGGCACTGGGGTTTTTTCAGTGGGATGTTGCCCATTAAATGTTGCGCAGTTGTTTATCGCAGTGGTGTGTGGCCCACTATTGAACGTTCTCCCTGGAAAGAATTTCAAATGCCCGCTAGGGTCTCAACTCCCTTGATTATGCTTTCTCCATTTTGATGCACTGCCACCAAATTGCTCCTTTATTCTTTTTCCTTTTTTTATGCCAAATTGTGATTACTCAGAT
The DNA here is from genome assembly GCA_004027475.1 of Anoura caudifer. NCBI lineage: Eukaryota > Metazoa > Chordata > Mammalia > Chiroptera > Phyllostomidae > Anoura > Anoura caudifer. The sequence continues at coordinate 61,351 of PVKU01006531.1, forward strand.
TTCAATTCTTGAGTTCTTTGTGTCTGTGCAGTCTCCGCTTCTCATCATAATGAATTCTACTTTAATCTTCACCTTTCCCTCTTCCAAAAGTGTGCATGCAACTTTACAATCGCCAGGTCCCCGAGTAGAAACATGAGTGCCAGGGTTGTGAAGTGAAAATGGAGCCGTTGACATAAAGGTGCGCTGCCCCAAATTCCGTATCAGATGTCCACCACCAACTCCGCAGGTCCCAGTGTTCTCATCTCAGAACAAAGATATCACAGCACAACCCTTCAGTTCTTAATTCTGATTTTTTTTTTCACAAAATTAAGCACTAACTAACATAATATGCCTAAAGATGTTATGATGGACTTGAAGATAGACAAATGACACAACTCATTGGAAACCACTGAATAAATCCAGAGAAAATATAACTTTTGTTTATTCTCTTCCTTTTGGGTTGGTTTTCTGAGGCTATTTACTGATAAGAAAATTTGGGAATTCTTATTAAAAATGTGTTTGATGTAGTACTATCTGTGGAATAGCTGGTAAAGGATAGCATTAACAAATAGGTTAGTCAATGAAAATTTTGTCGGCAATACAATTTTCTTAGGCACAGATCTACTCAACAAAATAGGTTGGTGCCTTCATATAATACTGTTGTTATTTTTTAAATGTTTCATAGAATATTTAGTGATATGAAAAAAAATCATGATAAGAGCAAAGTTGCCCTGGCCAGATAGCTAAGGTGGTTAGAGTCTCATCCCAATACACCGAGGTTGTGGGTTTGATTCCCAGTCAGGGAACATACACAAATCAACCAATGAATGCATAAATAAAGTGGAACAACAAATCAATGGAGTCTAGTTGTTGTTGTTTTTTAAACCCTGCTTACCATTTCCAACCCAAATTTTGGTCTTTTATAATTCCTCACTAAAATTAACCAGGAAGCTGGCCTGCAAACCAAAGCATCACCAGTTCAATTCCCAGTCTGGTCACATGCCTGGACTGCAGGCCAGATCCCCAATAGGGGGCACATAAGAGGCAACCACACATTGATATTTTATTCCTACTCTTTCTCCCTCCCTTACCCTACCTCTAAAAGTAAATAAACAAAATCTTTTTAAAAAGCCCTGGTTGGTGTGGCTCAGTGGATTGAGTGCTGGTCTGCAAACTGAAAGGTTGCTGGTTTGATTCCCAGTCAGGGCACATGCCTGGGTTGCAAGCCAGGTCCCCATGTTGGAGACATGTGAGAGCCAAACAATTGATATTTCTCTCATGCGTTGATGCTTCTCTCCTTCATTTTCTCCCTTCCTTCTCCTCTCTCTGAAAATAAATAAATAAAATCTTTAAAAACATTAAAAGTAACCAGGGCTCCTTGAAGAAATGGCTGATTCCAGGAAAAGGGAATACAAGATGAGCACAGGCTATGCTGTGATTGGAAGTAAAGGTGGTTTCAAAGACCAGTGGAGTCAGGGCAAAAGGGCACAAAAGCCAGGTTGAAGTGGTTCCCACTGGCCCAATTTGGCATGATTTCAGCATCAAGATGAAAGTTAACTGAAATCAAGTCTATAAAACCCCCTAAGCCCTTCATGATTCTCAAAGGAGTCATTAAAATCTTTTCATCACCATTTGAGGTAGACATTAAACCACTCCTTACTTTGGAAACTGGTAAGTAAAGGGAAGTATGTATTTACCCTGCCTTTATAGATGATGATAGAAATATAAAATCAACATTTTGCAGTCCCTCAGAAAATTATTGACTCAGGCAAGGATTACCAGTTGGTGTTCAAATTATTAGTGGATTGCACTCTCATTGCAAGGGGGACATCATAACTACCATGAAGAGGAGCAATGGGGCAGGGAACAGTGTCATCCTCCTAACTCACTGGCCAAACCTGGCACCCCTGGCACCCCTGGCAGTGGAACAACCAGGTAAGATGCATCCTCTACTGGACGGCCTGTGGTACACACAGGTCACCTGCAATGTACTCAACTATAGCATTTCGCGTGAGTCTATCAGGCCTTCAGTTGTAACTTTCAGCTCACAGGGAATACGTGGAAGAATAAGTTGATGTTGCCACAAAAAAAGTAACGTGACAAAGCCAGAAGAAAAACATTTTACACCACAGCTCAGTGCCATGAAAAGAAGAGACTCTTCTAGATTATAGGAGAAGTAAGGAATACACTAGACTAGAGTGACTTGGACTAGATCCTGATTTGGAAAGACCAGTTATATATGATATTTTGAGAGCAATTTGTAAAATACAGACTGGAAATATTGAAAACAATGATTGATTTTGTAAAGTGTGATAATGTTTTTAGGTATGTAGAAAAATATTCTTTTTTAATGTATACTAAAGTCAAGTCTTCAAAACCTGTTAATGCTCATTAACACAATATGTTAAGGGTAACAGAGTACAAGCTTTGGAGACAGGCCTGGGTTTGACCCTGACTTCACCATTCACCAGCTAGTCAAGGCATTAAAACTCTATACCTTAGTTACCTGATTATATTGACCAAAATTTGATACAAAGGTAATGGGAATTATATAAAATAATGTGTAGTGTAACAACTAACTACTGTACTTTTCCCATTAACCTCCAGATGGTTGACCTATTTTTCTTCTATTCTAAATTTTAAAAAAATATATTTTCTTTGTTCCTCACTGTTTTAGGCTTTCATTTTATTTCATTCTTATTTCCACTCCCAATTCTTTGATTCTCTCTCTGCGTACTATGAGGAGTCAGTGTGAAATTTCCTTCATTGTCTCTGTGCCATTGAGTACTCTGATTACATAATTATTCACTTCTCTTAGGTCTTTTTATCACTAAAAAACTCAACAATCCCTGCCACTCTGTCACTTTGTGACTCTTCATTTAAAACAGTCTTTTCTTCCTCAAAATTTTTCAATTACAGTTGACATTCAATATTATATTAGATTTAGGTGTACAGCATAGTGGTTAGACATTTAGCTTGCAAAGTAATATCCCCCCAATAAGTCTAGTACCACCTGGAATCATACATAGAAATTACAGTATTATTGCCTATATTCCCTATGCTGCAATTTACATCCCTGTGACCATTCTGTACAGCCAAGTTGTACTTCTTAATCCCTTCAACTTTTTCACACAGTCCCTCAACCCCCAACAATCTTTTTTCTTATTGACTCTCATAATTTCCTTCAGCTCTTTATTTCCTAAAATAGTCTCATCTGTTTTATTTTCATTAATTCTGCTCCTCTCTCCCTTCCCTCTTCCCCTCCCCACAGAGATATAAGAGAGAACAGTTGTTCTTGAATGTTTCTACACTTCTGATGTCTTCATATTTTCCTCAATCTTGCTCCTTAATGGAGTCAGAGTCAAAGTTTGCCTCTGAAGTGCTTTGTTTAAACACCTGAATTGCCCGAGCTGTCCACTCTCCAGTTCTCTCCTTGCTTTGGGCTCTGACTTTGCTACCCTCCACTGTCAGAAAACGCCATGATGACCTTTGCTTCGGCCTCTTCTTCCTTAACAACCTCCACAGTCCTTCCTCACTGTGAGCTCTGATCTTCAAATTTTGCAGTTGCTCACATTTGTGATTAACATCTGATCTCATCTATGTTAAAGTACATTTAACCACCTTTCTCACTTTTCCAGTATTTTATTTAAATCTCATTGCATTTAAATTGCAGCCTACTTGTCATTCTCTCCCACTTATTCCTAAATTCCACATAATGAACTCTTTCCCATATTTTCATCATACTTATTTTCTAATTCCTGCAGTTTCCATAAAAGGAACAGCAACGTTCTATTTTCTCAAGAACATTCACCCAAGAAAACTGACTCTGATGAAGAGCAAGTGCTGAAAAGTAAAAAGAGAATTATGATAAGTCAAAGGTCATTCATCTCTTTTAAATCACCTACTTATTTCTTTAGGGATCAGATCATAGACCAGTAAACAATTAGAGTCACTAATATTTCACAGACTGAACTTTGCAGATGGTAAGTCCCAGAAGTCACCGAGGGCTCCAGTGTAGTTAGTACACCAGTGTGCTTTTCAGAGAGAGGCCCAAGGCACTTCCGGATAGCCTGGTAGAATAAACATTACCCTGGAGTCAAATCCCAGTTTAATCCCTACCTCTGCCACTAGTTCCTGAGTGACCTGAGAAAGCCTCTCACAGCTCTAACATCTTCATCTGTAAAGTTAAACAGAAGCTACTGTAGCACACCTGTGAGATATTGAAGGCTGTTCCAGACTGCCACAACAAAGTGAGCCGAATCTCTGCTGGTGGAGGGTTTTGCCTTTGATTTGTAAAAAACACACCTGTGAAGTGCAATAAAGTAAAGTAACATCTCCCAAGGGTGAGAAAATTAAGTTATGTAAAGATACCTATTTGTTAACTACCCACCTTCTGAAGAGAGGGAGAGAGAGAGACAGAGAGAGAGAGAGAGTGCAAGAGAGAGGGTGAGCGAGTGTTTCTACCAGCAGTAGCTATGGTTTTCTTTCCTTCTCATTTCTGGATGAGACTGACTCTGACTTTTTTCCATTCCTAAGGAGATCAATGCCCTTCCCAGCACTGCTCCACATTCACTTCATTTTCACAAGCATCCTTGCCCCAAGCTCCTTGATTCTATTTAATTAGTTTGATTCACAGTCACCCACTGCCCCTCCTATGTCTCCTGTCCTATATACTACATTGATAGATGTCAAACTTAAACATTTTTATGGTTTCTTTTCCCACCCTGCCCGCTTAGAAAAGCAAATCCCAGCAAAAACAAAACTTTACGTGCAAGACTTTCTTTCTTTCAGCAGCCAACTTGACTGAAAGGAGACTGCTTGGGAAGAGAAAAAAGTATTTCAGCCAAAGAAATGACTTTAACAGAACACTCAGCATTTTTATTTTGAAACGTCTTACTGTTCACCCCTAGAGAATTTTTCTTGGCCTCCTGTTCTGCTGCACCCACAGACTTATGCTGCCTGTTTGAAGGTTAGTGCTCCCTTGAGTTCCAAACTCTTCCTATTAAGTAGAGTCTCTTTTCTCTCTCTAATCATAAACTTAGGCCCTTAGTCAAACCAATTGTGGTCCTTGAGAAAAAGGTGGGGCGTTCATTCCTTCCTTTAAAGTTGTAAATAGCATTTTCCCTACTGAGCACATAATCATTTGGGTTTTTAGTGAAAGCGTGGTGACAGTGTTGTAGTTTGTTTTCTTGATGTTATTTATCTAGAGTTTGTGGACCTAAGGCAGGAGAATTGCCTCAGCCTAAAAAAATATATAAAAAGTAGAACACACAAAGGATCAAAGCTACATGTGAGTAGTTTGGTTTCAATGTTCCAAACAGCCGTAGTGCTTTAAAAAAATAAAAAGACCTTGATAAATACTGTTCAAGGTCTGCTCTTCTCAGTAAATGGCCTTGATCTTAACTATTGGGTCCAGAGATGAACAAGCTCTGTATATAACCTACTGGCTTATGTTGATTTTGGAGGCCTTACAGCTCTTCAGTGACAAAAACGCTTGCCATTTCTAAGCTTTCTAGTATGCTCACAAATGCACGCTTCACTTCTACTGATATTTCTTTGTCCTCATTTATGTACTTATGAATTTGACTACCTTTTTGTGTGAATCAATTATTTATAAACTTTGAAAAGTATACCATTTTAAGATGAACAGAACAAAGGCTGGGGAATAAAATCAAATCAATGAACTCATTTCAATAGAACCAACTTTGGGTCCTCCTGCTTTATTTGAGATATATTTTTTAAACAGTTATAAAACCTAATGTGTGACCAATGTAACATGAACCCAAGGTGAACAGAAGGCTGGAGTGTAGAAAAATTTTTTGTTTTCTGGGGTTTTTTTTAGAGGTTTTATTTATTTATTTTTAGACAGAGGGGAGGGGAGGGAGAGGGAAACATCAGTGTGTGGTTGCCTCTTGAGTGCCTCCTACTGGGGACCTGGCCCACAACAAAGGCATGTGCCCTGACTGGGAATCAAAACAATGACCCTTTGTTTTGCAGGCTGGTGCTCAATCCACTGAGCCACACCAGCCGGGGCTATTTTCTGGTTTTGAGCTTTGGCTAGGCTACCAACAGAAACAGCATAGCCAATGACTTTACATGCTTGAGCCAATTTTTCAATGGTTTTAGTAAATCAAGCAAAATATAACCAGAGACACTGAAATTAAGAACAAACTGACAGTAACCAGAGGGGAGGGACATAGGGTGGAAAGAAGGGAAAGGGTCTTAAATGAACAGATATAAATATAAGATGATATTAAAGGATCCACAGACAAAGCCAAAGGTGGGAAAGGATTGAGGGTGGGAGGTGGGGGGTGGGTGGGGCAGAGGAAAGTGGTGGTGGAAAAATGGAGACAACTGTATTTGAACATCAGTTTAAAAAAGGCAAAAAAAAATAGATTAAAATCATGTCACTGAACACATCAGATTGCATGTTTGAAGTTGTTTGTTTCTCAAATGTCCATGTCTCCCATGGATCTCTCTAGAAGCAATGTAGTAGACAGGGTGAGGCAAAAGTAGGTTTACAGTTGTTCATATGGAAAATAATCCAATAATTAATAAATAATAATAATAAAAGAGTGAACTCTGTTTTTGCATACTCACAACTGTAAACCTACTTTTGCCCACCTGCATAAATGCAGCCAGGCTCAGGGGAAAGGCAGAGGCTACCCCTTGGACCCTGCTCCCTGTGTCACCACTTACTATCATTGAGATCCTGGACAAATTGTTTCACCTCTGGAGAATGTTCTACAACACAATAAATGATTATGTACCTATCATCTATTGATTTAAGTTCATCTTTACATGGCTCACTACTGTCTGTGAAATAAGGATCATTCCTTTTAGTTGTTCTAAAATTTGTTTCCATCTTAAGAGGTATAATACTTTTTAAATAATTTGAAACTGGATGAAAAGTAAAGTCACTCTACTGGTAACTACCATGACCTTAGAGTCATCTCCCCAAACTCCTCTCAGCATTTAATTGTTATGGTAACGTGCTTACGTAGAAGCCTACGTATTTTTCCCCTCACAGGAAATTAATGTTATCAGACCTCATGAAGAGTCTTTCAATTTTGGAATGCTTTGAGGATTGTGACCAGGATGACAAGAGTTAAAACAAATGTAGATACAGCATATTAATCATTTATGTTCTTAAGTTAAGTATCACTTGAACTTTTCTTTGGATGAATTATCTGTCTTATATTTGGCTTGGGTTAACTCCATCTATGCTTTTCTTCCCATTTTCCTAGCTTTGTGAGAAATGTCTGAAATATTCTTTTTCTGTTTCAGTTTTGAACTCTAGACAAATTCTTAGTTTCCAGAAGTCAGTATTGTTTGGGCCTATCTGAGCTCAAAGGTGGGCGTAAGCCACTAGACTCAGAAAGCAGAATTTCTATGAGGGCAAAGCTTGGCTGACCTAGCCTTTTACAATGCAGCATCACTCACAGTGAAACAAGTCACAGAGCGCACCCAGACTGAAAGGGAGGGGAAATCACTGCCCCCCACCAAAGAGAAGAGTATCTATCACTTTTAGTCTGCCATATTTCTTTTTCCAGGAACATCACTCTCAAACATTTTTACTGAAAATGACATTTCAAAAAGCTAACATGGAGTCTAATAATGTCATAGACAGTGTTTGATCTAAGACACACGAAAGATTTCTTGTGTTTTAGAATTAATTATACCCAGACATAATGTAATGTGTAATGATCTAGCACAATGCTAATGCCCTATATGGAGGATCCATTTTCCTAATTATATGGCTTCAGAAAATATCCGCTCCAGGTTACAATAAATTATGTCATTAGAAATCATGGGTGGTTGGATAGGAAGAAAAATTAATCCTACCAAGAGCAGTTAATTGTTGCATTTGTATCCAAAAGTAATACTGAATGCTACAAATAATCTCTCAGGGACTGGTAGTTGTTACATTAATAAACAATTAATGCTTATTCTCATTTTCAACCTAGTTTCTTAACTAATATCGGAGGACCAGCTAATAGCAGTTAATCAGCTGCTATTAAGTTCCTATAGCCTGTGATGTTTAGGCTTTGCAGATAAAATAGGCAAGTTACAAACAACAACCTGAGAAAAACTGCTCCATCTTCCTAGAGCCATAGGTTACACAAACTTGCTTTGTCAACTTTTTAAAAAATATTTTATTTATTTATTTTTAGAGAGAGGGGAAAGGAGAGAGAAAGAGAGGGAGAGAAACATCAATGTCTGGTTGCCTCTCAGGCACCCCCCACTGGGGACACCTGGCCCACAGCCCAGGTGTAGAACTGACTGGGAATAGAACTGGCAACCGTTTGGTTCACAGGCTGGCACCCAATCCACTGAACCACACCAGCCAGGGCAGAACCTTTTCTTTTATATCCACTTATCTCTCCTCTGTCAGCCTCAGCCTTCTCTCTCTATGCATATCGGCCTTCTCAACATAGAAGAAAATAGAACAACTTCAGGACCTAACTGAACCTGAACGACCTTTAGGACCTGACTGGCTTTAACAGCAACAGCCTTCCAGGAGCACAGACTCCCTGGAGTCCTCTTCAGATGTGACCATGACGGCAGTGAACATGGGGCCAGAAGGTGGATCCAAGGGCTTCAGAAAACATGGAGAAAGGGTTTGACACAGAGAGCCAGCTCAAGGTCTACTCGAGGGACTACACACTCACTCACACCGCCAGGGCAGAAAGCCTGCTAATACCTGCCCTGTGAGATTCCATCTTTGCTGTGGAGCAGCAACTGCTGTGTGGACTCTTTTTCTGAATGGGAGTTTTTACTGCAATCACCAAGCTTTGTTTCACCATGTCCCTTGTGGGAATATAACACAAGTAGAATTGCTTTGCAGTCTCATCTTCTTATGGTGTTTTTTTTTAACCATACAGCTGTGTAGACAGTTGCTCCTCAACTTACAATGGGGTTATGGCCCAATAAATACCTTGTGAGTTGAAAATATAAGTTGAAAATGCATTTAATTAACCTCCTAAACACCGTAGCTTAACCCAGCCAACCTTAAACATACTCAAAACACACATTAGCCTGCAGTTGAGCAAAATCATCCAACACAGTGAATCCACTGTAGAGTATGGGTTGTTTACCTGCGCGATCAGGTGGCTGACCAAGAGCTGCCAGCATAGCTGATGTCCAACATCACTAGAATGTATCTTATCTCTTGCCAAATATCAAATATCACTAGCTCAGGAAAGGTCAAAATTTTATGTTTCTCTGATCTTTTGTGAACTTTTTAAAGCATTAATTAATTATATTTTATCTTTTCATTAAGTATTTTATTGTTCTATTATGGTCGTTCCAATTTTTTCCCCTTTGTTCTCCTCTACCCAGCCTCCCCCCCAGTCCCCCCCCATCAAGCCCCACCCCATTGGCCATGTCCATGGGTCATTCATACATGTTCCTTGACTAGTCCCCTGCTTTTTTTTCTGCCCCCATCTCCCTCCCCCATCCCCTCTGGTGGCTGTCAGTCTGTTCCTTGTTTCTATGCCTCTGGTTCTCTTTTGTTCATTTGTTCATTTTGTTCATTAGCTTCCTCTTACAGGTGAGATCATATGATATGTTTCTTTCACTGCCTGGATTATTTCACTTAGCATAATATTCTCCAGATCCATCCATCCATGTTGTCACAAAGGCTAAAAGTTCCTTCTTTCTTTCTGCTGCATAGTATTCCATTGTGTAAATGTACCACAGTTTTTTGATCCACTCATTTGACAAAAGAGGCAGGAACACACAATGGAGTAAAAATAGCCTCTTCCATAAATGGTGTTGGGAGATATGGACAGGTACATGAAAAAAAGAAACTAGACCACCAACTTACACTATACACAAAAATAAATTCAAGGTGCATAAAAAACTAAAATACGTTGTAACACATAAAAGTCCTAGAGGAAAACATAAGTGGTAAAACTTCAGACATCCCACGCAGCAATATTTTTGCCAATGCATCTCGTAGGGCAAGGTAAGTAAAGGAAAAATAAACAAATGGGACTCCATCAAATTAAAAATTTCTGCATGGCTAAAGACACCATCATCAAAATGAAAAGGGAACTGACCATATGGGAAAACATATTTGCCAATGATACCTCAGACAAGGTTTTGATCTCTAAAATATATAAAGAACTCACATGACTCCATACCAGGGAGACAAACATCCAATTAAAAAATGGGCAAATGACTTGAATAGACACTTCCCCAGGGTAATACAGATGACCCATAGACACATGAAAAGATACGCAACATCACTAGCCATCAGAGATGCAGATTAAAACCACAATGAGATACCACCTCACACCTGCCAGAAAGGCCATCATTAACAAATCAACAAACAAGTGCTGATGAGGATGCAGAGAAAAGGGAACCCTAGTGCACTTCTGGTGGGAATGCAGACTGGTGCAGCCACTATGGAAAACAGTATGGAATTTCCTCAAAAAACTAAAAATGGAACTGCCTTTTGTTTTTTGTTTGTTTTTTTTTAATAAATTTTATTGATTATGCTATTACAGTTGTCCCATTTCCCCCCTTCATTCCCCTACACCCTGCACACCCCCTCCCACCCACATCCCCCCCTGTAGTTCATGTCCATGTGTCGTAAGTTCTTTAGCTTCTACATTTCCCACACTATTCTTGCCCTCCCCCTATTTTCTACCCATCGGCTATGCTACTTGTTCTCTGTACCTTGTCCCCCTCTCTCCTCCTCCTGCTCCCCTTTTGCTAACCCTCCATGTGATCTCCATTTCTGTGTTTCTGTTCCTGTTCTACTTGTTTGCTTAGTTTGCTTTTGTTTTTAGGTGTGGTTGTTAATATCTGTGAATTTGTTGTCTTTTTACTGTTCATATTTTTTATCTTCTTTTTCTTAGATAAGTCCCTTTAACATTTCATATAATAAGGGTGTGGTGATGATGAACTCCTTTAACTTGACCTTATCTGAGAAGCACTTTATCTGCCCTTCCATTCTAAATGACAGCTTTGCTGGATAGAGCAATCTTGGATGTAGGTCCTTGACTTTCATGACTTGGAATACTTCTTTCTGGCCCCTTCTTGCCTGGAAGGTCTCTTTTGAGAAATCAGCTGACAGTCTGATGGGAATTCCTTTGTAGGTGATGTTGCCTTTATCCCTTGCTGCTTCTAGAATTCTCTCCTTCATTTTAATCTTGGCTAATGTAATTATGATGTGCCTTGGTGTGTTCCTCCTTGGGTCCTACTTCTTTGGGACTCTCTGAGCTTAACTGGACTTCCTGGAAGTCTATTTCCCTTGCTAGATTGGGGAAGGTCTCTTTTATTATTTGTTCAAATAACTTTTCCACTGGTAGCTTTTCCTCTTTCCCTTCTGGTACCCCTATAATTCGGATGTTGGGACATTTAAAGATGTCCTGCAGGTTCCTAAGCCTCTCCTCATTTTTTTGAATTCTTGTTTCTTCCTTGTTTTCTGTTTGGTTGTTTCTTTCTTCCTTCTGGTCCACTCCATTGATTTGAGTCCCAGTTTTCCTCCCATCTCTGTTGGTTCCCCATGCATTTTTCTTCATTTCACTTATTTGTAGCCTTCATTTGTTGATCTAATTTGTGACCAAAATCAACCAATTCTGTGAGCATCCTGATCACCAGGGCTTTGAATTGTGCATCTGATAGGTTGGTTATCTCTTCATCGCTTAGATGAATTGGCTCTGGGGCTTTGATTTGTTCTCCAGTTTGAGCCCCTTTTTTTTTGTTTGTTTGTGTTTTTTCTTTTGGTTTAGTTGTGGCTGTTACGTAGTGAGGGGTGGAGCCTTAGGTGTTCCCCAGGGCGAGGCAGCCCAGCCGCTGGGTAGTGATGCTGTATGTGGGGGTGGAGTCCAAGAAGGAACGATGGCACTTGCTCTGCTCTCTATCTGATTCCAGTCCCTTCCGTTGCTTCTTCTTCACCTGGATTATCTGCGTGCGAATGTGGGACCACCTCGTCAGCCAGCCGCCTTGCGAGGCCTCACTGGGTCTGCACAGTTGCCACCCCATGCCAGGGGTCTGCTAGCCGCCACCTGTGCCCCTGGGGTCTGCTAGCCACTGCTGCCTGCGTGCCCGGTCTGCACCTCAACTTTTTCCTGCCGCAACTCCACCCCTCTTACCTGTCTGGATGAATGGTTGTTGGACTTCCGTACAGTTCAATTTTCTATGAGTTCTGGTTGTTTTCTTGTTTCTAAATTTTGGTTGTGAGAGCAGGCACACTGTGTCCACCTATGCCTCCATCTTGGCCGGAAGTCGGAACTGCCTTTTGATCCAGCAAATCCACTCCTCGGATTATACCCTAAGAACCCTGAAACACCAATTCAAAAGAACCTATGCACCCCTATGTTCATAACAGCATTATTTATAATAACTGAGTGCTGGCAATGGCCTAAGTGTCCACCAGTAAATGAGTGGATCAAAATTTTAAATTTAAAGTAGGGTTTACACTGATTGTGTATCATTTTCACAACATTGTAAAGTCAAAATCATAAAGTGAACCACTGTTAGTCCAGAACTGTTTTTGACTCCTCTGTCCCAGTCTCCATTCCCTATATTTTTCCCTAGTTCTGTTCATGGAGGACCTGGGACAAGAACAAAAGACAGCACTTCCCCCTTCTCCCCATAAGTGTGTTTGTCAAACCCTGTTGTATACCTCAGTTTTTTTCTCAGAAAGCATTCCTTCACCATCTAATCTGTGGCTAATGACTTGAGATGTAGCTTTTGGTTTTTCAATATCTTTGCATGTCAGTGCTGGTCTTCAGAGATCTGGTCCTGCTGGGTCTCCGGACATTCCAAAAGCAATAGTACATCCTCAATGCAGGCCCTGCCCCTGAGAGAAAAGTGTTCACACCCCATAGCCAACTGTCACTGAACAGCTTCTGCTTTTCCCTTCATACCAACAATAGTAGAAGGGGATTGGGGTTCAGCATTGGGGCCTCTGGGGCTCAGATCATTACTTAGCCATGAGCTGGGTTATTTAACTTCTCCAAGTCTCAGTTTCTTCATCCGTAAAAAGACATAATACATCCATTAGAAGGCGGTTGTAAGGGTCAACTGGGACAATCCATGACAGCCTTCAGTACAGAGCCTAACATAAGAATCATGCAACAGCTTTAGTATTATTTTTAGTCTCAGTTCAAAATACCGGATGAAATTATACATTTAAGGCTTCCATCTGATTTAATAAATCAAGAGGTCTAATCTGTGAAAATCTCAACAGAATTCCTATGTTGAGATTTCTAGCACTAAACCTCATTAATAACAGTGACTTCTGTACTGATTTGTATAAACATTCTCCTGAACATGTGGATCGATGGATGGAGTGAAGGGTCATGAAATCTTTAAAGTTCTCATACTACTATGATTTGAAGAAGGTTTATTTTGGAAGATGTAACTCTGTGCCTTCTGGGCTGATCCTCTTTAAGAAGCTGGAGGTGGCTCTCTTAACTTCCCCTGTTCCTACACTTTCAAGCCTAACAGATTATTCTCCATGTTTTTCTTGCTGGCAATTGCATGGTTTTCTGGCCTGGTGGGGAGGCATAGCTGTGCCCTAAAATCAATAATGACTTGCAAAGACATATTTACTTTGGCTTTCATTCTATCATGATTCTGTAACCTTGGGCTAAAATGAACAGTTCTCAAATACATTCTTTCTGAAGGGCAAAGTCAAGAGATTCCCCACCCCTTATTTTCCCTTATAGAGTGGGAGAACCATCAGAAACAGGACAACACTTCTGCTTTTCAGATTCTGAGAATTTAGACTTGTAGGACTCTGCACAGTGACATTTTCGGTTCATACAGCCCAGTGTTCCCTTTCCTTGGAGGCCTCAGCCTGAGGGGAATCCTGGCTGTTCTCTGCTTGGGGAACGATGTAGAGGCTGCTATTCATGATGTTGAACCATTTCCTCTTCCTTCAGCCCCACCTGTCTGTGGATAATGCCTTGAACAAACATAGTTCCACTATGTAAACTAGTACAGAATACAGAAAAGTTCTCTTTTTTATCCCCATAACATTCTGAAATCTAAACTATGAAGTAAACACTTATAATTAAAATTTCTGTAAGACTTACTCAATACTATGCAGTGTTTTAAGCCCTCATTTTCTCCTAAGAGCTCTATGAGGTAAGGAAATCAAGGCACAGAGAGATCAAGATCATGAGGCCAGTAAGTGGAAGAGCAAAGAAGTGAATGCAGGAATTACGGTTCCGAATCCAGGCTCCTAGCCACTGTGTCAGGCAGCTTCTAAAATGACCCCCAATGATCTCTGCCTTCTGGTACTCACGTCTTCATGCAGGAGATAAAATTTTTGACTTGCTTCTAACAAATAGAATACAGCAGAAGTAACAGGGTATTACTTCTGAGGTTAGGTTATAAAAAGACTGCAGGATCCATTCTGGCAACTCCCTCTTTCTGTCTTAGATGACTCATTCACCCCAGGGGTGGCCAGTTGCTATGGTGAGAAGCAGCCAAGGGGAGATGCCCACACAAGTGAACTTGGGTGCAGATTTCTAAGGTCTTGCCAACAACTACCTGAGTGAGCCAGGAGGCAGCTTCCTCAGCCCCAATCCAGCCTTGAAATGACTACAGCCTCAGGCAAGACCTTGGGCCTCAGACATGCAGCAAAGTAGTGTGGACTCCTGGCCCACAGACACCACGAGTCAATATTTGTTCTTTTAAGCCACGAAGTTCTGGGGTAATTTGTTGTATAGCAACAATACAACCGCTAAACTACATGGCTAGGTATTTTGTTTATTTGTTTTAAACAATACATTACAATGAGAAGTTGCATTTCTTAAAAAGCCTATTCACTATTTGTGTGTGAGAGAACCTCACTATTTGTGGTACCTGTGTTGATTAACTATTTCAAGCAAGTTCCTTCTTCCTGTTCAAGCAGAATTATTCCTGTAACAATTTCATGATGATTAATTTTTTTGGAACTTATCAAAGGCTTTGTGAAATTCTAAATATATTCCCTGCTTTGGTTATCCATTTCCTCTCTGAAAGAAATTTATTTGTCATGCACACCTTACTGGAATTATGTGGACAACTTTTGTTTAACGAGGAGGGGTCGTGCCCTGTAGCATAGGCTCTGAGCTTGAGCAGCATGGAAGTGTCATCCACAATTGCCCCAGCCTACCTTCCCTCACTGGTCCTTTCAGTGTCTTTCTTTCACTCTCTTTTTACTTTAATTTCTTTCTTCTTTAGGTTTGTGCAAGTGCATAAGTGTATGAGCACATCTGTGTGTGTCTGTGTATAGGAAATCCTTTTGTAGTCTTCTCATCTGACACAAATAAACATATTTTTTAAAATAGTTTCTTGTTCTTTGTTTATATATATATTTTTTATTTCTTTATTTTTAGAGAGAGGGGAAAGGAAGGAGAAAGAGGGAGAGAAACATCAATGTGTGGTTGCCTCTCACATGTCCTCCACTGGGGATCTGGCCCTCAACCCAGGCATATGCCCTGACTAGGAATCAAAACATGACCCTGGTTCATAGCCCACGCTCAATCCACTGAGCTACACCAGCCAGGCCAAATAAACATATTTGACCAGAAATATTTCCTTAGATTCCTACAAAATATCAAATTATTTTTATCTGAGTTGTCATTTTTAAAATAATTATCAGTTTCACTTAGAAATATGGAAGAACTATCATATGATCTTGTCCATCCAGCTTGTACATTTTATGAATAAATTTGAGCATAAGAACTTCTTTTTTAAAAATATTTTATTTATTTATTTTTAGACAGAGGGGAAGGGTGGGAGAAAGAGAGGGAGAGAAATATCAGTGTGTGGTAGCTTCTCATGTGTTCCCTACTAAGGACCTGGCCTGCAACCCAGGCATGTGCCCTGACTGGGAATTGAACCAGCGACCCTCTGGTTCGCAGGCTGGTGCTCAACCCACTGAGCCTAACCAGCCAGAGCAACATAAGAACTTCTTTAATGCCCTGGCTGGTGTGGCTCAGTGGATTGAGTGCCGGCCTGCGAACTAAAAGGTCACTGGTTTGATTCCCAGTCAGGACACATGCCTAGGTTATGGGCCCTATCCCAGTAGGGTGTGTGTGAGAGGCAACCACATATTAATGTTTCTCTCCCTCTCTTTCTTGCTCCCTTCTCTCTTTAAATAAATAAAATCTTTAAAAAATGTTTTAAAAGAACCTCTCTAAATTTTCCTCAGTAAAAATAGAGGTCAAGGATGTATTTATTCTGTGAATCATCATCACCTTTTCCTCCTTAAGACATTGCTCCATCATTATGAGAGGGACGCAGAGAAACCTCTTTAAGGATTTGCCAGCACAATTTTGGATGTTCAGAAGGGTCTCCCACCATCCATAACACTTAGTACTCTGTGGTTTGGCCACCTGACACTTGTGTACAGGAGCATGGAATTTACCCAGTGAGTCAACACCTGGCCATCAACTCAAGGTCAACATCCTAACTTACTTCATTGTGGCAGGCATATTTTATGGAGGAATTATATGTTACAGTTGCATTTATAAGATTAGGTGGTTTAAAAAAATCTCTAGGTGCCTAGGGGCTACTTAATCTTTCATTGTTATCGCCCTCTTGTTTCTTCTCAAAGTCCTTTGGCTTGCATCCATTTTAGTTTGCCATATAGTCTGAAGATTTTTCATGATAAAAAAACCCACTTTTTTCTGTGCTCTTCTTTTGTATAAATACAAAGTATTACTTAGATTCTGTGTGGGAAGAGGTGTTAAACATGCCATATTGGGGCAAGATTTCAGTTTTGTATATTCTTACTGATTAGCTTCACCACTGCCCTTAAATGACTTTAGATGGAAAGGCTGCCAGACTTACCACAGATGCACCGATGAGTAGAACATTTCACCAGAGGTAGACAAGGTGCCAAGGTGAATACTTTGCAAACAACTATTGATTCTAGATCTCCTGCCACAGTTTCAAACACCATGAATCAGCATTGGAAGACATCCAACGAGAGTTTGTAGTTTGGAGCACTGAGCACCAGGGTTGTTTTGCAGGACTCATATGACACATGAGGGTTGGTAAGCACAGAGTTTTGAAAACTCAATAAGGCAATCGGCTTCAAAAAAGCAAGTCTGTTGTTTTGTAAGTGAGCCATCAGGTAGAAAAGGCAACCATTGTGCCCCTGAATCAGGGCCAGTCTCTAAAGTATATTTGTCTCTGGACCTGACTGTGGCACCTTAGAAAGATACCCTTACCCTTTAGAAATGTACCACCATCTGCCATTTAAATTCCTCTAATATAGAATGGAGTCTGTTTATTCTGCAATTAGAGGTTACATTTTAAATACCCCCCACAAATGGTATCATGTTATTTTAAACCCACACTGGGATATACATGTTGTTGGAATTAGATCTCCCTGGGTTTCTAAAATTGTTGACTTAGAATCTGAACTCCTTGTGGGCAGGGACAGGGTCTTTTCTTCTCCATCAGTCACCATGTACCATGGCTGGGGCAGCCTGAGCACTCAGCAGACCGTCACTCTTTTATAAACAAGAGGAGGACACTGTGAAATGAGGAAGTGGCCACCAAAGACAAACTTCACTTCATAATTTTGCCTTGCCTTGTTCTGGGGTGTTAGACTAAAATAATAACATTAGGTTAGTCCAGCAGTTCAATGGGGTCATTCTGGATGTATGAATGCTATAGGATCTGGGTAGTTCCTGATTTACCTGTCAGCTCCTAAGGGACCTACTACCTAGGTGTTGATACAAAGAACCAAGTGAGGCTGAGATTTGCTCTGGGGTCCTGTAGTCTTGTAATCACCTGCTTACACAGGAGGGGTCTAGATATGCATAGAAAAGTATGCTATCTTTCTTATTCTTAGGTTAGAGTGAACAAATGAATAAGTTGACCACAAAGCAACAACGGTCAGGATCAGACCAGATCAAGTTGTTGCCTCAGTTCTCATAGGAGAGCTAAGCACTGAGTGGGAGAAAGAGCTGTTGCTGGAGGTTCTTAGCCTCTCTTTCCTAGTGCTGAGCAGATCAGTCAGGTCTTAGGTTTGCCCATTTATTTCCCTAGAAAGCAATTGAGTGGACAACAGCCATTTCTGGAATGTGCCCTTGAGGGTCTCACTCCTACCTCCACCAAAAACAACTGATCAAAGAATTCCTGAGATGAATTTTGGCAAGTTCACTTTTCTTCATGTTCTTGCATTTCAGCGTTTTTGGTGACCCTCATGAACTGGCTACCAGTTGGGCTTTGATTTTGATTCAGGTGCAGTGGAGGGCAACATGGAGAAGCAGGCTGAGCTCTGGGAAGTAAAAACTCAGATCAGCTGCTTGTGAAGTAGTTCCAGAGTTTTGGAGAACAAGCTATGGAGTAGACTAGTAGGAGTGAGTTAGCACATGGGAATGGCTGGAATGTAAAAGAAAAATTCTTTATGAAAGTAACTATCAAGGACAATCAGAAAGAAAATAAACAAGTGAAGAATCCTTTAAAAAGTGAGGCAATTTCAGTATTAGAAAGGGCTGGGTTATGCCAGCATTTCAGTGACTTAACATAATACACATTTATTTCTCACTGATTGCAACATCCAGTGCCAATCAGGCAGCCCTTCTCCATTGCACACTTATCTCCAATATATGATATGGGATCATCATGGCAAAGAAAAAGAAAAACAGCGTGTCTTGAAAGTTTTTAAAGCCCTTCCAGGAGTGGTTTCCAGTTATGACTTCATCCTGTTAGGTAGAACCCAGTCATTTCACCCCAACCTAATTGCAAAAGGAGCCAGGATATGTAGTATCCCCATGTTTCCAGGATGAGGATGAAGAAATGGAATTTGCCAAACACATAGCATTATCTCTACAACAATCCACACTCTGATCACCTTATAAAAAGTCTACTCACATTGAGAAAATACACTTACCCTTTCCCAAGGGACCCCTAGGGAGCCGTGAGTCCTATATCCAGTTGGAAGTCTGGGGACTCCCTGGCATAGACTCCATCAAGTCAGTCTGCTCTGATCTGGAGATCTATGAACTGAAAACATACACACTTGCCCTGGCCACGTGGCTCATTTGGTTGGAGTGCTGTTATTGTGCGCCAGGGTGTGGGTTTGATTCCTGGTCAGGGCACATAAAAGAATCAACCACTGAATGCATAAATAAATGGAACAAAAAAATCAATGTCCGTCTCTCTCTCTCTAAAAAAAAAAAATCAATAAATTTTAAAATAACTTAAAAAGTACACAGTTCAACTGATGAACCAGGCTACAGTAGGGCAAGAAAATGCTTTCATTTAGAACATGGAAGAGCGGGAGACACACAGTGGTCACTGCTCAGCAGCCATTCTGAAACTCCTCTGTGAGGCACGGGGAAGGCCTTCTGCAGGTGGGCAAGTTCCTTGACTGGTCCTGGATCACACCACCTTGGAGAGGATCCCCTGGCCATTGCTCTCTGCTCACCATGTCTGAAATGCACACTGGGCAGTATGCCCTCATTGAGGGCTGCACAGCCATTTCAGCCAGCTTCCTGCTCGAGATAAAAGTGCCCTTTGTGGAGCCTGTGTGATGGCATTGGGTTTTAGAGTCCCACAGGAAAAAGCAAAATTTATGGGGATGAGAATTGAGGCTCTTAGTCTGTAGCCTCTTCAGTTACCCCATGCAAAATCTCCCAGCTCTCTCCTTCCCAACCACCGCTCTGTGCTTTGCCCTGTTCATATGGCTCATTGGCAACACTACAGCCTCTTTAACATGCTTGTTTTCTTTCATTTTTATGGACCAAATTGTGCCCCACTGCGAACTCATATGTCAAAACCCTAACCCACAGTACCTCATAATATGTATTTGGAGATAGGGACTTAAGAGGCAATTAAGGCTAAATGAGGTCACATAAATGGGCCATACCCACATTTGACTGGTTCATTATGGGAGGAGGAAGAGGTACTGGTGATGTGCATGCACAGAGGTGAGGACACTGTGCAGATGGCCATCTGCAAGCCAAGGACAGAGGCCTGAGGAAAAAGCAAGTCTGCCAATACCTTGATCTTGAGCAATTAATTTCTGTGGTTGAAGTCACCCAGACTATGGTATTTTCTTATGACAGCCCTAGCAAACTAATACATGGGTCTGTCCCACTGTCTCAAATTCTTCTTCACATGCCATTGGCCTTCTCCACTCCACCATCTCACCTTTAGTAAAAAAAGTAAATTAAATAAATGAGCTTTGAGGTAAAATTAGAAATAACCACCTGCCTCTTGTTTTTCTCTGCTACAAAATAAATAAGTATCCATAACTTGGAGACTCCACAATTCTAAATCACCTCCTTTGAAAGAATCTAGATAACTCCTTCACAATCTTTTTTTAAAAATATATTTTATTGATTATGCTGTTATAGTCCCAATTTTTCCCCCTTTGCTCCCTCCATGCAGTAACCACCCCCCCATTCCCTCCAGCAATCCCTTCCTGAGTTCAGGTCCATGGGTCATGCATACAAGTTCTTTAGTTACTCCATTTCCTATACCATTCTTAACATCCCCAGGCTATTCTCTACCTACAGATTTGTGCTTCTTAATCCCTGCACCTTTTCCTCCATTCCCCCCCTTCCTCCTCCCAATTGATAACCTGCCAAATGATCTTTATATCTATGATCCTATTTCTGCTTGTTTGTTTAGTTTGTTTCTTTTTTAGAGTCAGTTGTTGATCATTGTGAATTTATTGCCATTTTAATGTATCATAGTTTTGATCTTTTTCTTAAATAAGTGCCTTTAACATTTCATATAATAATGGCTTGGTGATGATGCACTACTTTAGCTTTACCTTATCTGGGAAGTATTTTATCTGCCCTTCCATTCTAAATGATAACTTTGCTGGATGGAGAAATCTAGATTGTAGGCCCCTGCTTTTCATCACTTTGAATACATCTTGCCAGTCCCTTCTAACCTGCAAACTTTCTTTTGAGAAGTCAGCTGATAGTCTTACAGGAACTCCTTTGTCACTCTCTTCTTTTTTCTTGATGCTTTTAAGATTCTCTCTTTATTTAATCTTTGGCACTTTAATTGTAATGTGTCTTGGTGTGGTCCTCTTTGTGTCTATCTTGTTTGGGACTCTCTGTGCTTCATGGACTTGTATGTCTATTTCCTTCA
>PVKU01006531.1:82507-102280 GCA_004027475.1 Anoura caudifer
GGAGAGGTTCTTTTTTCTTCTTGTTGTTCTGATTGAATTTTTTTTTCTTCCTTGTATTCCAAATCATTGATTTGATTCTCAGCTTCTTCCACTCCACTGTTGTTTCTGTGTAAATTTCTCTTTATTTCACTTAGTGTAAACTTCATTTCTGTCTGGGTCTTCTTCATGCTGTTGAAGTATCCAATGAGTTCCTTGAGCATCCTAATAACCAGTGTTTGGAACTCTGCATCTTGTAGATGGCTTTTCTTCATTTTGTTTAGTTCTTTTTCTGGAATTTTCTTCTATTCTTTCATTTGGGCCATATTTCTTTGTCTCCTCATTTTGGCAGCTTCCCTGTGTTTGTTTCTATGTATTAGAGAGAGTTCCTTTGATTTCCTATCTTAGTAGCATGGCCTATTGTAGAAATGTGCACCAGTAAATTGGATGGGGTAGAGCCTTAGGTAATTGCCAGGGTGGGGCAACCTGCGTGAACCAGGCTGATGGAGTCTCTAATATGGTGTTGCCACCCTGGGGCTCTGAGCCCTGTGGCTCAGAAAGGGGATAATGACACTGCCTGGCCTCTGGAGTTTTGTCCAGGAGGGAACTGTCCCCCAGCACTCACCCTGATGTCAGGTTCCCCAATTTATTCCTGTATGCCACTGGTGTGCTTCAAGCTGCTGTACTAGTGTTGAAGCCCAGAAGGAGTGAGTCTGCCTAAGTCCTAAGTCCATTGTGGGCCCTTTAAGAAGAGACTCAAGAATCCCATGGTTTCTTCCACCACCCCAATCCCCACTAGTTTTTACTGCCAGACTTATGGGGACCTATCTTCCTGGTACTAGAACTCTGGGCTAGGTGATCTGGTGTCCCAAGTTATCTATTGCACGTGGGTGTGGAAACACCCATTCCGCATATCTGCACCTCTCCACATCTCTGTGTGTCTCCACATCTCTGCCCCTTCTACATATCTGGATGAATGTGACTTCTTTAATTCCCTGTTATCAGACTTCCATACAGCTTGATTTTCTGGTGATTCTGGGCAATGTTTGTTTTGTAGTCTAGTTGTAATTTTTTCTGTGGTTGTGTGAGGAGACAAACCATGTTTACCTACTCCTCAACCTTGACCAGAAGTCACTCCTTCACAATCTTAATGTTCCATCTCCCATCTATTTTTTTAATCCTCACCTGAGGATATGTTTATTGATTTTAGAAAGAGAGAAACATTGAGAGAGAGAGAGGCATCAACATGAGAGAGAATGATCAATGGGTGCATCCTGTACACACCCTGACCGGGATTGAACCTGCAACATTTTGGTGTATAGGACAACACTCCAACCAAATGAGCTACCCAGCCAGGGCTCCCATCTTTTTTAAGACATCTGTTTTCAGGGTAAATTAAAATTGTTTCTTAGTTGATTTAAAATATTTATATTTCAATAGCATTTTCCCTCTTCTTTTGCATTGCAAAATTATTCAAAACAGAATCACCCATGTGATGTTATGGATTAAATTAGCTTTTATTTGTTTCTCTGAGTATTTAAATTCCACTTAAAATATAGTTTCTTCAGTAAAATATGTGCTGAATCCTAAGTATTTTATTTACAAGTGAATATTTTGAACATATTACTTACAAATTGGGACTCTCTATACATGGTAGACTTGAATGAAGTCATAAATCTTGATGCTATTTCTTTGTCAATCCACTTTAGTTATTATTAGGGAAGTAGCTTGACCTCATTATAATAAGACCAGAAATCTAAGAGATGGCTGACATCTCAGTTTCATCCTCCAGTGCTAGAAAACTGCACAACGAATGGACTATTTCATCATGCCACAAGCAAAGGCTTGGTTATAACCAAATGTAGGTCCACACCCTCCACAGGCTGAACATTTCCAAAACTTCATAACAAAATAGAGTATAAATATAGAGTCTGCAGTACATTAATGACTGAACAGAAGGAGGGACAGTTCTGTCTTATGCTTGCTTAGCCTTGGCTCTGCTTCCTATTTCTGACACTGCCCACCTCTCTTGGTCTCTCTGAGATCCATCAGCAGCCTTCTCAGCTGTGCACAAAGCTGACACCCTCCCCTCCTCCACTTTATTTTAGCAAATAGTAAAGGGGCCCTATCACGCAGTGTGGGCCTGAGTTCAGGCCAGCTGTGTTCTCAATTCTGTGTGTAACTCTTTCTCAATATTTTGCATAGCATGGGAGATCAATAGAAGCAAAACAGTGTGCCAGCAAACAGCCAACAAAGCACTGACAACCTGCTGGAGTCTGGGCTGAGAAACACAGAGACCGCAGCGCAGAACACCCCCACACTGCTCGTTCAGTTGCCTCATTGCTGTCTTCAGATGTCTGAGCTCTCATTGTGTGTAAGACACCAGTTAGGAGCTCCAGTGGGCTACAGCATTAACTCAACCACACTCACTCTCCGTGGGGAGCTGCTGTTCCCTGAAATCACTCCAAAAAACTGATGAAGTAAAGGCACTTTCAACTACATTTCTGAGAAACTGTTGATTCTGTTTGACTGCCATGTTTTTCTGGCCAAAGCACAGTCAGAGGCACCTGGCTTCATACTTTAAGTGACTCAGGTAGCTCCCTCCTCAAGGACAGCTCCCTCCTCTTAGAACTTCTCCCTAACCATATTCTCACCAATGCGCTCAAAGACAAAAAACAAACAAAAAAAACAACAAAAAAACCACCCTCTGAAGGAAAAGGGTTTCCTGTGCTTATCTCCCTACATGTATATATTTTTATGTTGTAAGAGAACTATTTCTGTTTCCAGGGGAGTCGAAGTAAATTTCACTTTTTTTCCTGCCAGAAAAGTAAAAAAAAAAAAAAAAAAATATTTAGATGTAGTGTCAGGGACAATGAGGAAGATTATAACTCATCAGCATCTCCCTGGTTGTCTCAGACCTTTCTCTGCTGCAAAGGTTTGGAGCAACCAGATAAAGCCCCAAATTGGGAAACTTAAAAGAAAAATACATAACAATGAGAAACTCTAACTAAAATCGCTCTTCAAACCATCTTTCGTCATACAATCGAATGTGGGAACATGAGAACAATTGGTGGATTGAGATGAAAGCGAAGTTTTTGTCGTGCTCTTTCACCTCCCAGGGTTGGGAATTTCACAAAATAGCAAGTGGGGACATGGATCACCGTTTCCCGTCAGCCCTTCCTTCTCTCATAGACTCTCTCTCACAAACTCATTAATTCTTACAACTGCCCTCCTTTAACTCATGCTCAATTCCTCTAAGACATTTAAGTGTTGCATCTATATTCCAAGTACATTTGCAACAGGCTGCTGGAAAGGATACTTTGGAAATGATACTTTGGCAAATGAAGTTGAGAACAGACAATGTTGGTGTACACTTTTTTTTTCAATAAAGGTGGAGATTTGTAAATATACAGTAATGCTAAAGTTTATGCAAATGTTTTATGTTTCTAAGCTTTTTTTCATATACTTGATAGCTGAAGAAATGGGCTTTGTGGAGTCTGTGAAACCTAATGCCTCTGGTTTGGAGGGTGAAGTTCTTAATGTGAAAAGTATACCAGTTAATTCAGTGGTTACTGCATTTGCTGTGCAAACAGGAAGCTTCTAGGGTCAGACCTGTCCTGTAATTTACTGTGCTAACTTTTTAACAAAATCATTTATTTCACTAGCTGTCAGTTTCTAACTCAAACAAGGGCTTAGACTAGATGACCGTGAATGATCTCTGATGCTCCATGAAGCATCAGTGCTTCGAGATGACTTGATGCCACTGGAGGTCTCAGTGTCTAAATTGGTATCAGCCAATGTGGTGTGGAGAACGGGCTGGTGAGTGTGGTGCTGGTATTCCATGATCTGTTTAGGAGACCAATCCCAGTGAGCCATAATCCCAACCAGCTCAAAGAAGTTGAACGCTGATTTTAGAGGAACAGCACTTGTTAATTCCAGGATTAACCAATCTAAGCTATTGGTGAGTTAGAGGAACGCCTTTCTGTGTTGGGGAGGTAGGGGGTGGAGGATCATAATTTAACACTGCAAATTGTATGTGATTGTTCAGCTGCTCCTCACAGGCTCACAGAGCCATTGTCAAGTAGGAGTCCTCAGCTTCCTGGAAGCCTTGGACCAGCTGAGCATGGCAGCTGTGGTATCCTTGTCCTCTGGCCAGATGATACTCCGAACAGTGGACACAGTTTTATGGGTCAGAAATGACATAATGGATTTTGTTTACCATAGGCAATCTTCCATGACCTGAGTCAAGACAGTCTGTCACTTGGACTTGCTACAGAGTGAAGAACGCTGGCTCTGGAGTCAGAACAACCTGGTTCCAACACTCCCAGCTCTGCCACTTGCCAACAGTGTAACCTTAGGTCAGTGACTGACTTAGTCTCGCTGGCGTTCCCACTCTCCTCTCTGTACTATAGGGATGATCGTGACAGGTACCTCAGAGGACTCTTTTGAGGGTCAAATGAGATGATGCATGGGAAACATTTAAGTCTGGACCTGGTTCACAGTAACCCTGAATACATTTACCTACACACACACACACACACACACACACACACACACACACACACACACACACTTGAGGCCTATTTGATCCTGCAGCAGGTTATCATAATTTTTTGTTAATTGTAGGCCCTTGTTTCAAATAAAGATATCACATAAATAAAATGATTTAGCCTTCGATAAAGTTCTAAGCTAAGATTGTTTACAAGAAAATCATATGTGTTGTATTTTTTAAATGTAGTCTTCTCACATGCTTTTTTAAAGGTGAAAAAAGATCTCATGCACTAGCGCTTTTTTTTAAGTTGGTAAAAGTATAGCACAAAATAGGTTTTAAGATTACTGCACAACAGGGGTGGGCAAACATTTCCTATAAAGAACCATGTAGTGAATAGTCAAGGCTTTTGTAGCGCCGTGGTCTCCACTGCAATTGCATTGTAACAACAGCCCTAGCAAAGAATACATATAAAAGGGTGTGCTTGTGTCTCCACAGAACTTTACTTACAGTCGCGGAAATCTGAATTCATAGAACTTTTGTATGTCAAAACATCTTCTTTAGACTTTTTTCCCCAACCATTTAAAAATATGAAAACCAGGCCCTGGCCAAGTAGCTCACTTGGTGAAAATGTTGTCAAGATAGACCAAGGTTGCAAGTTCAATTCCCGGTCAGGGCACATACAAGAATCAACCAATAAATGCATAAATAAGTGGGACAACAAATTGATGTTCCTCTCTCCCCGCCCCTTCCTCTCTAAAATCAATAAATACACTTTTAAAAAAAGTAAACATAAAAATGTAAAAACCAATCTTGGCTTTCCATCTACACAAAAACAGGTGGAGGGGTGCCTTTGGCCTGCAGTTCCATCAAAGGCCACCCCGGGCTCTGCAGGGATAAAGATAATGCAAAGATGTATGGGTGCCTCCAGCACCTTATGAAATAGATTAGGAAACTACACCAGAAATTTAGTTTCGAACCATTTGCTATTAAATAGGACTTCATTCATCTTAAGCCACATCTAAATCAGTTTAATTTTCTTGATGTGACTACCTATGTAAGTGATAATTCCATGGCGATATGAAATGGCAAGGTAAAAACCTTTAATGAATTTTACGAGATATTGATGGTAATTTCTGAGTGAATGTATTTTGATTTTCTAAGAAATGAATAATGAACAAAATTATTGTAGTTTATCATAGGAGAATATTTTTAACATTCTGAATATTTGAACATTTAAGACCAGGGCCAGTTCTGTCCTCAGCAGCAGTCTGCTGTTGCGGGAGAAGCCCTTCGCGCCAGCAGCACCTCTTCCCCGCAGCCTGTAGCGGCCCAACCCTCATCAGCTCTGGGTATGGGACCACCCAGCTCTGCCCACCTTCCCATGATTTCACCCAGCCCAGGCACAGAGACCCCTTTCTGGGGCTTAGCATCCTGTGCCCTCCATCAATTACCCTCCCCAGGGAAAAACAGTCAGGACAGGGTGTGGTGTGGGGAGTCCCAGGGACGTGGCTCCTTAGCGTTTTCCCATGGGCATTGAGAATCCTGCGGAGGAGAAAGGGACACTCCCTGTCGACATGGTGACTGCCATGGGCTGAGATGGAGAGACAGAAGCACAAGACTGACAGCCCTGGGGGAAGACGTGTCCTCCTGCACCTGTACCCTGACCCGCCTAGAACAGCCTAGTAGAGGCTACAGGGAGAGGGTGCACTTAAAGTTCCTGAGAAACCCGGGATCCCGCTCATCACCACAGTTCTGTCAAAGTCTGAGGGGCCCCTTTGCATCCCATCCACCAGCGCCCCTAGGTTTGGAGAAGGTTCTCCGGGCTTGAGTTCCTCACTTGACCTATCTCTTGTCTTTGCTGAAGAGGGGGCTCTTTGTATCCCTCTTGCCTCCTGACTTCGTCCATGCTTGTCCAGCCGCCACCACATTATGGCAAGGGGTAGGGAGAAAAGTCCTTCAGCTTCTCTCCCCTTCAGAGGGGAGCATTCTTAGCTTCTTGTCCTTGAATGATAGGATGTCAGAAGTGGGAACCAGGCTGTCACTGACTCCCCAAATCTTCTTGCTTTCCCTGGCTGGCTCCCCACACCACATATACACAGAGAGGGGAGAAGTGATGGGAGAAGCCACAAGAAGGGGTCAGCAGGGGCCAAGGAGGGAGCTAGGGGCAGAGACTAATCAAGAATAGAAGGACCCCTCCTCCTAGATTTCTGCTTGGCTCCAAAGGCAAGTCTGGGGTTGGACCTGGGCTGTCTGCCACCCTTCTCCCCCTCATTTTACATGCACTATGTGACCCCAGCTATTGTCCTCAGTGATGACTTCTGGAGGCAGGTTGGTGGTGGTGTAGAACTGAGAGCCCTGGGGAAAGACACATGGTGGTGGGAGGGAGGTGGGAGAGAAATGAAGGATGGCTCTGGGCAGAGACTAGGAGAGCTCTACCAGATGTGGCTGAGGGGACAGAACCAGCTGGGGGCCAGTGGGGATCTGGAAACCTGGCCTCTGCTCACAGATTCACCACCACCAAGGAACTGGTGAGCACCGGCCTTTTCTGAGGAAATTTCCTAAACACTCTGAAGTGGGGGTTGTAATAGCAATTTAGCCTACTTCCCAGGACACAGGTGAGAAACTGGATGAGAAAGTCCTTAGAAGGAGAAGAGTGCTATTAGGAAAGAGAAAAGTGCCATTATTAGGGGAACTGGAGGAGAGGCAGGTGTGGATGAGAACAGGAGGTCCAGTAGGGTGACCCAATGGCAGCTAAGGGAGATTCAAGGGCTGTGAGAGGGAAAGAGTGGGGGCAAACGTGTGTAGAGGTGGGGATGGGGCACAGAAGGTTTCTTGGAGATTCCCGACTTTGAACCCCCAACCCTGAGGAGGGGAAGGAATGTCCCTGGCAGCCTTGCCCCCTTCTCCAGGGTGACCTTCAGTGACTTCGCAGCCTAAGTCACCATGTCTAGGTTCTCCTCATGTGCTTGAAGCTTCTTCGGCCTCCTGTGGTGGGTGGGACAGGGCTGGCTCTGAGTGGGGAGGGCCCTCATCCTGTCCATTTGGCCAGCCTGTTCAGTTGCACCCCTGGCTCCGGCTTTGTCTCTCCCTGCCCCCCTTTCACCCCTTCCCTAGGAAGGGGAGTGTGTGTGTGTTTGTGACTCAGAGAGACAGGGCCCTGTAAGTTGTGGTCCTGGTTATTCCCAGACTCATTGTGTGACCTTGGACAAATGAAAGCATAAAGGGAAAATATTAAAACCATTTTAATGTTTTCAGAACAACAGACCATCATTTTTAAATCCCTGAAAACTGGATCTTAGGAAAGCTGAACAACGTTTTCGTTTCTTTAAAAAGCATAATTTAATCTTTTAAAATATCCTTTATAATATACATCTACACCTGAAGAGTTCCACATCTAGACAAAAATTCATGCAGTTTCACTAAAACGTGAATTTGTAACTCTTTCACAATTGTTGAGTGGTTTTTATAAAAATAAAGCAGTTTCCTTAGGAAAAATATTCTACCAATTGGAATATCTTCATTCTGGAAAATAAAAGACTTTCCCTCTGAAAATAATGAAGTTTAGTCCCAAGCTACATGAACATTCATTGACTTATTCAAATGAAAACACATTATAATGCATTAGAAACTAGTTTTCTTCATTAACGCAGTCTGAGATTGCTTCTGGAAACCGTCACCAAAGTGTTAAGATTCACAAGCACGTATCTGCCAGCAGCACTGAACCTGCTGAATCAGCTCCACTACCAACACCTGCATCTGCCAAAGGGACGAAGAGGCGGTAACATTCCACAGTTTGTGACATCACCTAATTTCCTCTTTTTCCCAACCATGTAGTCACAAATGTTTGAATTTATATTTAAACTCGATATCATGTAATGGTGGTAAAATGCCCAAGCCTGCACGTGACTGATCCAAAGGGGGACATTTAACATGGCTCTCCACGAGCTCTAGTTCAAAGCGGGAAAGCATCAGGATCAAAAACTGCTTGATTTCCTGGACAGCAAATAACCTTCCGGGACATATTGTCGCTCCCGACCCAAAAGGCATGTAGTAATATTTCAACTTGAGTCCGTTGCTGTAGAAGGCGGTCTTTGTCTTCCCGTTTTCATCAAGATAGCGATCGTATTTAAACGTCTACAATGAAAATACAAAGAAAACAAACCTGTAAGTTAGTTTTAAGTAAATGTATCTGTTCTTTGATCTGGAAGCTCCAAAGAGTAATTTTCTTTTTTTAATCTAATTTATTGGTAATTGAACAAATACCCCACCATGAATCAAAAAGTATTGAGGAACAGGAACTTAACAAGAACTCATAGGAACGAGGAAGTTTTGAGATGCCTCCTACTCTGCCTGAGTGACGAGTTCCTCAGTTAGGCAGAACTAGAAAGAAAGGTTCAGATCACACACTAGAAGCCTCTAATTTCCTGGATTTGGGAGCAGGCACCTTTCAAGGAAAAGGAAAGACAGAAGCTTTATTATCACGACTGCAAATATAATCTAACAGAGATTGTGGGATGACAAATATGAGGGAAAAAATGAAAAGTTCAGACCATCATCCAGATTGTCCAAAATATATGAATATTTGACATAATAAAGGGGACAATCCCTATGACTTCAATAATCAAATCAATCCTGTAATGGTAAGTTTCCTCTTTATTTCAATCTGGATAGATATCACCCAGATGCTGACTTTGATGAACAGGCACTTACCAAAGGGTCTGGGTAGATTTCTGGATCTAAATGCATTAACTGAGGATACAGAGCTATGATGTCGTCTTTGCGGATATTATAGGAACCATCCCCGAGGTGCAAAGTGAAATCCTCTTTAGCAGTCCGGATGTTCAGGGAGGCACTGGAGAGCCTCAGAGACTCCTTGATGATACTATCTAAATATTTGTAAAGGAAGAAAGGGGGTGAGGAAGGGTAGGGGAAGAAAGGAATGGAGGGAAGAAGGGTGGGAAGGAAAAGGAAGACCAAATTAAGTATTTAAAGGCCACATAATATAGAATCTGAAACACTTCTAGCAGCCCAAAATACAGAGCTAAGCAGACTGTGGGAAGCTGGCTAAACACAAATTTCCCAGCTTTTTTCTGTTACTACTATGCCATGATCAATGACTCACTTGTGTCTGAATGTATTTTTTAATCTGATAATCTGAGTTAATAATAATCTTTTGATAAAGTTATAATCTTCTCAGTCATCAATAGGAGCTAGACTTTCATAAGTTTATGGAAAAATAATCTTATTTATACATATCACTAGACATCTAATACAATTGGCAAAAACAGTGAATTACTTTTATGTGAATTATTCAAAGTTTATCACTTTCAATATTTAATGTACTGATAGTATTTGAGTATAGAACTCTTTGGCTAGATCATTAATGCAACTTCAGTTCTGTTCTGACAAGACCCATTTTTTATCATTATACTGCCTGGTGCCTCACGGCAAGGCCCTTCTCTGCCTGGTAAAGATGTAAAAGGACAAAAAGAATCACCCTGTGAGCAGCTAAAACATGCCAACCTAGTGAGAAGGTCTAGCCTGACCTTCCAGCCTCTGTCCTTTTAATTGTCATGTTTGGGGTGCCCCTCACGTGGTTGTGTGTAAAATCATAACCTGTTAGCGCTTTATTTTACACAGGAGAAAAGTAAGGCCGCCAGAAGTGGTGATGTGGCTAAGGTCTCCCATGACAGAGCACAACATGGAACCTATGCTTCTGGACTCCTAGTCCCTTCCACTAACACACACTGCCCCTAAAAGTATATATTAGTTTCTTTCCTATAGTCAAAAATAACAAAAACAGCCCTGGCTGATGTGGCTTAGTGGACTGAGTGCTGGCATGCAAACCAAAGTGTTGCTGGTTCAATTCCCAGATAGGGCACATGCCTGGACTGTGGCCAGATCCTCACTGGCGGGTGCTCCAGAGGCAACCACACATTGATGTTTCTCTCCTTCTCTTTCTCCCTTCCCCTCTCTAAAAAATAGATAAAATCCTTTAAAAAGTAACAAAAACAAAAAGAAAACTCTAACTATAAAAACATACATTTTTTGTGTTTGTATAAAATATAAAAAAAAAAACCAAAAATAAGAAAAACCTTCAATCCCCTTGCCCAACCCATGCATCTAATTGTGATTTCTTTTTTTAAATGCAAATTATTATTTTTTAAATTTTATTTATTTATTTATTTATTTTTAGAGAGAGGGGAAGAGAAGGAGAAAGAGAGAGAGAGAGAAGCATCTTTGTGTAAGAGAAACATCAACCAGCTGCCTCTCACACCCACAACTGGGCACCCGGCTGGCAACCCAGGCATGTGCCCTGACCAGGAATTGAACCAGCGTCCTTTTGATTCACAGGCAAGCGCTCAATCCACTGAGTCACATGCCAGCCAGGGCTAATTGTGGTTTCTCAATGGTACTTTTTTCCCTTTTATTTCATGAAAACGAATAATATGCTCCCAATTAATTGTAAAATCAGTGTAAGAGTAATAACAAAAGAGATAGAGTATGAAGCTCAGAGATGTGGTTGAGAGTGGGGGGTCTAGAGTCCCACGTTAATGTTTAATTGGTTCTTCATTCCATGCTGGTCAGCAACTGAGCTTCTAAGTATCGGTTTCCTTACTTTTTATATAGAAATGGAAATAGCCCCTAGTCATAGGTTGCTGTGAAGCTCAAAAGAGATAACACATTGGAAATACTTAGTGTTATGCCTAAAACAAGCAAGTGCATAATATATACTGACAATTACTGTTAGTAGGAAGCAGTAAATGAAATGTAATGTAGTAAGTTATGCATACCTAGTACTGGCATGTCATTCAGTTGCGTTTGATTCAAACAAATAGGTTTGTGGTCAAAGCTGAGTTTTTGATCAGCATTCTCTAGTGTTTTATTCACTTCTTCAGTAGCTGCTTTCATTGCTTCAGGGCTCCTGTTAAAAGTTAAGAGAAAAGAAAAGATGTGCAGCAAGTAAGTTTTTTCCATACCAAAAAATCTGCCAATACATAGGCTTTCCCCCCATCTTGTAAATAGGTGATTATAATACCAGAGAAAAGGTGGAAAGGGGATAGTTCCTTTCCTTTTTTAACTTTATTTTGTAATCGTGTGTAAGTCCTTGCACATCAGCAAGAATAGCTACCTTAAAAGGATCTTGCTATGTAGAAGTAAAACTGACCAGATTTTAATAAATGATTCTAGTAAGGATTAAAAAGTCAAACTAGTCATTTACATAGTAACAGACAAGAAAAACTGCATCTAAAATAACAATTTTATGGTACTGGCTAAGTTACAAATGGAAATTTAAATTTACTCCTAAAATCCATACCATGATTTTAGGTAGAACGACAGCTTTTCCGTTTATAATTGTTCTAGCACTTTGACTTGCAAAATGAATGCTACTTCATTTCGCAAGTCAAAGTAAATTTTAATGCATTGAAGTTTACTGGAGCCTCAGTGCCACTGTAAGAAATCTACATGATGTGATTATAGGTCACTGATTCTCAGAAATGTTTAATATCTGATAATTATTTATGTAATTACCACAAAATGGCTATTATTAGCTACATGACATTAAATTGATGCCGCGACCTTACTGTAAATATTTGATTTTGTTCTGGATAGAGCTCTTTCAAGTAAAAACTCTGAAAGACATTGAGCATTTGAGACAGATCGATAATGGGTTTTTTTTAAATCTGAAATTGTTTTGACATTTTTTTTTATATTACAGGCACAAAACTATCAGCTATCAAAGAAAATTTGGTATTTTCAATCCCAGGGAATAGTGATTTTGTGTCTATGTGATACTAAACATCCAATTTAACTGGAATAATTCAATAAACTATTTGAATGTCAAATTTCCAAAACACTAACATTTTTGAAATAAATCATGTTTATGTAAAATAGCATGTTACATACAGTTTTTGGTTTTTTGTTTGTTTTTAGCTACATACAGTTTTGAAAGGCAAAATCTAGCTGAATCCCATCAAGAATAATGGATCCGTACCTATGGCATTTTAGTCCAATAGACAGTAAGGCAAAGGCCCTGGCCAGGTGGCTCAGTTGGTTAGAGCTATGTTCCAATATGCCAAGGTTGTAGGTTCAATCCCTGATCAGGGCACATATAAGAAGTGACCAATGAATGCATAAGTAAGTGAAAGAACAAACTGGCATTTTTCTCTCTCTTTCCTTCTTCTCTCTCTCTAAAGATCAATGAAGAAGCATTTTTAAAAAATAACAATAAGGCAAATAACTAATTGAGTGAAAACATATACTGTTAATGCACAAATGAATAAGGCATAGGCCCTGCCCCTCCATTGTCCATAAGTCATTAGTCACTTAAATATATTTTTATGATTGCAGAGACCGAATTCATGGACTTAAGTTGGTGTCATGACAAACAGCCTGGGGTTAAGAGCAAGGGCTCTGGGCCCAGGCGGCCTGAGTGGGCCCTGCACCAGCACGTTCCTTTCCCTGGGAAGTTCTGCTTCCATGAGACATGTTTACTAGTCATGGCTGCTCATGATTTTTTTAAGAGTTGAATTTCTGCCTTCTTCTGAAAGAAAGAAAGAACTGAGTAAGTTGCTGGTTACCTTATCATTTGAAATAAGCTCCAGAAAGTGGCTGGAATGGTGTTTGCTTGCGATGCCCACAAAACAGCAAGTTGCGTCTTGGCCTTCTCCATGTCATCCAAAGTGAAGAGCATGTCATTCAAGAACCTGACCAGTTCCGACGTGTGATCTCTCTTTCCCAGGTTCTCCTTCCTCAAGCCCTCTGCCAGTTTTTCCCGGGCTTGGTGTGCGGTCTTGAACACATGAATGGGGAGGCCTGCTACCAGGGCTGGAAAGATTTTGTCAAATTGCTTAAAGTTGTCAAGTTTATTTAGGATGAGTGCATCTTGTTCTGTAAGATCTCTGCCAAAGAGAGTTAAATACCCAGCTTCAAACATCACTCGGTAGCAGAAGGCATACATCCCTTCTGTCACCCAGGCAGGCTGCTTTGATTCAGGAGCAACTGGAGGTCTCAGGACCAGTTGGAGGTTTTTCATCATGGCTTCTGTGAGGGAATTCAAGGCATCGCCCTGCAGATTTTTGACAAAAGCTTTGCTTATGTTCTCAGTGGTATTTCCATCACTTGGGTCAATGCTGCTGTGCCCAAATGCCTGACGGTAAACAAAACATGTGAAAAAAATTAAACCTGACCCAGTGATAGTAGATGGCTGAAAAACAAATTAGATACTTTGATAAGTGGAAAAGTTTCATTTTTTAAAAGTCTACTTGTTTAAAAAGAAGGATAGAAACTGCCCTTTCCACATATAGTTTTGTAGCATTTTCTAACAAAGGACCAACTCACACCTTTTCTTTATGACCACGTTTAAACTACAGCTCTTCAGTGAGACTTCCCTCAACCACTCTATTCATCTGTTTATTTTTATTATGCTAAGGTATTTATTTGCATGTTAACTTGGTACTAATCAAAAATGTTTTTTAATCATTAGTTCCTTTTATGTTCTTTGTAGATGTATTTTAACCAGACTTTAATTTACTTAGAGGCCGAGACCATGTCTAATATTTGCTTGCAGAGATGCAGTTAATTTGGTTACCGTATTTTGCCATGTATAATGTGCACCCAGGTTTTGGGCCCAAACTTTCAGGGAAAAAAATTTTCATTTTAATTTTTTAAATCAATTTTTATTTATTTATATTTAGAGACTTGTTTTTTGTATTATAAAGGAATTTTAGCATTTATTTTTGAACATATGGATGTTATTATTACTTTTTAGAGTTAACACATAAGCATAAATAAATTAAAAACATATAGCTACGAAATTGGTACTACCCATGTATGATGTACATCCTTATTTTTCCCTCAAAAATTTGGGCAAAAATGCATGCAGTATACACAGCAAAATACAGTAACTATTTTCTCTATAAAAGAGCCTCTTAGATTATATCCAAGTGATGCCAAAATATCTGGTCAATTCCTTAGTAAAATTAAACAAATTTGTAGCACGAGTGTGGGAAAACAATTGTTCAATATGAAGTTCTCACCATATACACTCTGGGTGTTGTGTAGACATGGCTAACATGAGTGAGTTTGTACCTGTCTCACTCTTACAGTGTTGTCTGACTCAGTAAAATATTTAATTTTTATTTCACCCTCATTAGCTGGTTAAGAAATGGCAAACCTATACTTATTCTGACTTTTTAAATGATTAGTACCAAAAGGTTATGTCGAATTTGATTATATTCCCAAGAATGTTCATGTTAGGGTAACTCTCTTTCATATCTCTAACTCAAAGTACCTCAAAATAACTAAGTAGACTGACATATTTAAAAAGTAGAAAATAAACAGAATGCTGTGTAAATGCAAAAGCGGTTACCTTTGCAGAAGTAGTGAAATGAAATTTTTTCCAATCAAAGTATTTTCCATGGCACAACACTTTATGGTATGACAAGGGATTTGTGATGAAATGGACATAGTTTCCCATTAGTTTACAGGTAAAAACAGGACCATATTTCCTTTGATTTGCTCTGAGGAACTCCAGTGGATTGGCACCAAACCGCAGAGCACATCCTAGGTATGGAATCAGCCCATTCTCCAGAGGCGGTTCACCCATTTTTCTTAAGGCACAAACACATGATAGATATGGAAAATTACACAGTTTTATATTTATACCAGGTTTTTAAATTGCTACTATTGACTTCAAACTTCAAAACTGTACAGTTTATAGATACTTTTTAGTTTTGATGGGGATCTAATCTTCTACTAAAATAATGGGCTATATTAACCTAGTAAGATGTTGGTGAAAATGGTCACATTACCCACCCATCCTTCCATGGTTATATCCCACAACACTTACTGAATGTCCGCTATATGTTAGTCACTCTTCCCAATGATGAGGATAAAAGGATGAACATGACCAACAAGATTTTTGCTCTCAATACAGAGATCAAAATACATTTTAGCATTAATATTTTCCTAAGCATAATTTGCCTAAGTAATTTATTGTTTTCTTTAAAGATATAGAATACTGAATAACAGGATTACAGAATTGCAGTTTTCACAATCTTCATAGTTTAAAGATATGATCTGTGATGATAGTTAAGGAGAACCTCATTTGAGAAATTAGCATATAAAATAAAATTAAGATAAGCATTGACAGAATCATCTACTATAATTCAATACCCTTTCATGCAATTTTAAATGTTTTTTAAAGAATATAAACATTTATTTCCTAACATAAACTACTATCCTTCTTGGTAGAATAATATATCATAAAATAATTATTTTTTATTTTCTTATTTTGAAGATAAGTAGTTTAATTAAAATTAGAAACCATCAGGCCTGAATTAAAACATTTTATGGGACAGAACATACTTGTAAAAGGTATACAACACATAACAATCTACACAGTTGAAGATACATTGTGGGTAATTCTATCCTTTGGAGATCAACCCCACAGAGAATACTTAAATATTACCCACCCCCTCCCTGTGAATACCCTTTGAGCCAATCAAAAGTTAAACTATGTCTATATATCTGACTCTATTTGTATTTCTTGCTTTCTTGAACTGGTTGTAAATAAATGACACATACGAATAAAAGTGATGTCACACACATGTAGCAGTTTCCCAATTCATCATGGCCAAATACCTTTAATACGAAAAAAACGATCAAATGGCCTGGGCAGGCTCCCTGCTCTTGTCTACACCTAGGTTGAGTCTCTACAATGCACAAGAACTAGCTGAAGGAGAAAATTTATTTAGTCAGAACATCTATTTGATCCCATGATAGAAAGAAATTCTTTTCATTGCAGATCCCACTTAGCACCTGTATCTTTACTAATCCAGACTTCCTCATTATATGCCCACTGAAACATACACAGACACCTCACAAATTTCTGTCAGTGATGTTTTACAAGTTTGTACATTTTGCATTATCATTGATATGCCAGTGCTAAAAAGAAAACCGCCATTATATCTTTTGTTAAATATAACTTAAAGGGTAACACTTTAAATTTTTTAATTTAAGAAGAAAATTAAAGAAAATGTTAGTGTAAGTACAGAACGCCAAATTTATTTTATAACAATGAATGTAAAAAAACATTGACTGAATGAACTTAGATTCAATTAAAAGATAATTTTTTTTTACCTTCTCCTCATTCCAAGAATAAGCCACAAACAGCAGCACATTGCTATCACAATCCCCCAGATCAAAGATATGGTCATCATTTAGCAAATCTAATGACAAACTTCTGAGGAGAAGAACCTGAATAGAAAGGTAAGGATGTTGCTGACCAGAAACTGCAGCTAGACTTTTTATACATGGTAAGATCTTGCATTTTAGTGACCAAAGCAAACAATTAACCATTTGTTCCTCCTATTAGGAAAAAAAAAGCTGGCCTTGAACTAAGTCCACAGGTATCAGAAGAAGGTCCAAAACAATCAAAGACTTGCAATACTCGGTAAGTTGAAGGTCTTTCAAACACATGCTGACTTAATATTCAGACCTGGGAATGACAGCTAATGTTACAAAGTTAGTATGTTTATAACAAAAAACAAATAAACCTGTTCAGGATGAACATATTAAACAGCAATGTAAAATATAATAATTGAAAGAAAAATAAGCATAAGTTATTATGAAGCTAATGATCTAATCTGTTATCTTTTGAAGAAGAAATCAATTTGAATGATTTATGAGAGATACAGTGGTCAAGTTCAAAGAAACAAGAACTGGGTGAAATGTTTCTGGGGCTCCATGTTTTGGTGCTTTTACAAAATCATAGCTATTTTACTATATACAATAAGAAGTTACTAACTTAATATCCTGAAGAAAGTATCTCATATAAATGCATCTCTCAGTTAAACTGTTTTATGTAATCATTAAAACCTTGTCAACCAATTTTTCCAATTGAAAATATGTATATTAATTTTTCTCATTGTTAAAGTAACACAATCTCATTTCAAATAACTTAAAACTAACTGAAACATATCTTGATAGAGAGTGAAAGTCAATTCATAATTTACTTTCCTTACAACTCCCCACTCAAAGGTAACCATTGTCAACTGTTTGATATATACTCTTTCCAACTTTATTTCTATGCAAACACACACATTAAGTAAGCACCTATTCTGTGCCTTCCAGGAACTCTTCAAAGGTGCTCTGGTTATAAGTGTTCATAAGATGGACAGATTCTCTAACAGAGGCTCTATTTTAGAAGAGACAGATAATGAAATATAGATGTTATGGTTACAATAAAATCAGGTGTAGAGAGCTATTGGGGGATGAGAGCTACTTTAGACAAGGCGATCAAGAGAGAGCTCTCCATGGAGAGGACAGTTGAGATCTGGATGACAAGAAGGGATTAGCCAAGTGAAAATCAGAAGGAAGAGAACTACAGGAAGAGGGAGCACAGGATGAAAAAGTCCTGATCAAGAATGAACTTGGTATATCTAAGAATGAGAAAAAGGGTAAGTTAGACTGACGCAGAGTGAGTGAGGGGAAACATGGTTAACATATGAAGACAAAAGGCAGTAAAGAAATTAGTTCATGCATAGGTATGCATTAGAGTGGGAAGAAAGGTTAAAAATACTATTTTCAATATTTTAAATTCAAGAGACCTATTAGATATCCAAGGACCAATATCAGACTGAGAGTTGAGCTTAAGAGTTTGAAGCTAGGGATAAAAGCCAGGATTGAAAGTAAAAATCTCAAGTCATAAGCATTTGGATGGTATTTAAAAGACCTTATGAGATCACTTAGGGAGACAATAAATTCCGAGAAAAAATGAGAGCCCAACACCAGACCACAGAGCTTTCCATTTACTGAGAGCAAGAGAAGGGGAGATGGATAAGAAAGAACCAGATGGAAAACTAAGAAAATATGGTATCTTAGGAAGAAGAGAAGAATGCATTTGAAGAAAAATGAGTGATTAAATGCATCATATGCTTCTTTGAGGTCAAATAAGATGACAAAGAAATGACCGCTGGATTTGACAACGTAGAGACAGGTGGTAAGTCACACATGAGCACAAAGATGGGGTAGACTAAAGACCTTTTTTTTGTAGTGTGTAAAACAATGAATACATACTGTGGACATTTCCTGTAACAACATATATCTATGTATTAAATATAAATATGTTTACATGCTTTCATTTTTAATGTGTGTATATTCTTCCATTGACTAAATATACTATAGTTTACTATAATACTTTTTTCGGTTTGTACTATGTTTGATTTGTTTCCAATTTTTGGCTATAAAACTCATCAGTTTATTTCATGCTTTTTTGTTGCCTCCTTATACAAAAAAACACTAATTTTTTGTGTGTTATTCATGATCATAGTTATTAATATCAGTCATTGTATGGCAGTACATAGATCTCCTGATCTATTTAGATTTTTTAAGACTTTGTGCATACTAACTATGTTTAGTCTGATGTGCTTTTTTAAATTGTTGTATCTGCTTTCTATATTAAAAGGTAAACATTTGCATGGCCTGTCACAGTTGCAGAAAACACCAATGTAACATCCAAACAATGCTTTAGAGCCATCTCTCAAACAAATAAACAAACAAACAAGAAAAAGAAATCAAACAAACACGAAAAGGAGTTGGTATAAGGGACCCCTAAGTACTATCTCTGGAACTTCCTGTGAATTTCTAATTACACTGAAATTAAAAGATTTTCCAAATGGTAAAGGGGAAATACATTCACAACCCCAGGAAAACGTCCTTAAGTCTCATCTTCTTCACCCCTCTCAGAACATCATAAACTCCTTTCACATATAGCCTGGTTGGTATTTCTCTCAATTTCGATTACCCACACCTATTCACACTTCACTTACTGCCTATCTTCTCCTTACTTCTCTATCTTATTTTCTCACTTACTGTCTATCTTCTACACAGCAAAAGCCCAGGAAACACATACACACAGTTTTCTTTGTGGGTTGAGGAAAAGCAGAGACTTGAATATCGATAATCATTTTTATTATATTTTATTGATTATGCTATTACAGTTGTCCCATTTCTCCCCCATCATTCCCCTCCACCCTGCACACCCCCTCCCACACACATCCCCCCTGTAGTTCATGTACATGTGTCATAAGTTTTTAGCTTCTACTTTTCCCACACTATTCTTGCCCTCCCCCTGTCTATTTTCCACCCACCATCTATGCTACTTATTCTCTGTACCTTCCCCCCCTCCTCCCACTCCCCTGTTGCTAACCCTCCATGTGATCTTCATTTCTGTGTTTCTGTTCCTGTTCTAGTGTTTGCTTAGTTTGCTTTTGTTTTAGGTGTGGTTGTTAATATCTGTG